>JABXWE010102088.1:0-60399 GCA_014611495.1 Limonius californicus
GAATAAAGATGATATGAACCGTTTCCAGTATGGGAAAGTCCAGGGAGGCAGTCGCGTCCACTTATTTTAAATGCGGCGTAAAGCGACCTTGAGTTGCCAGTTGTTCTTTCTTCTTTTGGTTAACTGTAAGGAGTAATCATAAATTGTAAACTCCGACGCCACTGGCTGCGTAGATCTGTTCGAAGAAATTAAATATCGCAAGCCATTGACGACGAGCCTTTTTCAGTTCGAACGTTCCAACAAAATCTTGTATTAATTAACCATAAATATTATCATTTTCAATGTAATCATTCTATTTTATTTGTATCATGTCAGTAATCTAAAAGAAGTTGAACTATATTTGTCTTGAAATTTACTACATGTTTTATTTTTTTGTGTATTTTTATCTTTGTGTACATGAACTTTGCAAGCTTTACATGCAGGAGGAGGCACAATAAAGGTGAGTCAACTTCCCGTAAGCTGCTGGCTTCTCGGCCTTCCGAGAACCTGCAATCATCTGTGATTTGGACGGTGGCGCCCGTTAATTTCGACATACCCTGTACATAACTAGGAAGATTTCTTCCCGTAAGCGATTTCCGAGAACCATCCCTATTCCTCTGAGCTAAGCTGTAGGCATTTTTCCACCTATCCGGTTGCGGGTCGACGAAAAAGCTCGTTTGGCTCGTAACAACGAAGCAAATTATTAGTATTATTGTTTACCAGGAATAAGTATGCTATTTATTATTAATAAAAAAATGGACGAATTAGGCAGTCGAATATATTTTTGTAATGCTGTTGAAAATATGACGAAGTTTCTTGTCGATTCATCGCAAACATCTTGTAAAATCTGGACGGTGATGACTTTACATGACTGCAAAAGTTTCCCACGTAGGTTCATTATGTCACGTATCGGTGTTCTGAAAATGGTATTTTATAATATTTGAAGTAAGAACATTCTGGACAGATAGCATGACAAATGTAGAAGTTCTAAGACAAACAAACAAGAAATGCGAAGTAATAAACTTTATGAGAAAAAGAAAATTAGATTACTTTGGACAGATAATCAGAGGACAACAATATGCCCTACTTCACAATGCAGGGAAAAATACATAGCAGGGAGATGACGAATATTCTGGTTACAGAAGGTACGTGAATGGGTTAGCTGCAACTCAACTGATTTGTTTAGAGCAGCAGCGTCTAAGGTGAAAATTGCTGCGATGATAGCTAACCGCTGTTAGTAAGCAGTACACCAAGAAGAAGGAAGTAAGAAAATGTCCGGTAGGGTAAAATTACACGATCTGGGCGTCTGTAGATTCTTACTAACAATCATGTTTGTAAATGTGGTAAATATGACTAACTGCAGTTGCACCATCTTGCTGAAAATAGGCTTGGTGTAATTTATTGCAATTAAGTTCATGGATGAACATTGTAATATGTTACTTTGCTACATCTCTGGAGTGATTTTTAATTAAAAAAAACATTCAGACAATAATAATAATTTTTTAATCGACATTTTCGTATAAATAAAATTCGTTTTTTTCCATGAGCCGAAAGCCGCCGAAGAAACTTATTCCAAATTAATGTGTTTTTTTTTGCACATTTGTAAAAAATCTTGTCTGCAACCCATCACACACAATTTCCCAATTCGGCAACTTTAGGATCTTAGTGATAAAAACCTTCTCTGGAATTTCTGTCGTTCGGATTTGACGTCGTTAAATTGTAGGTCCCCTGTGTTTCTACCTTAGCGCTGAGGAGAAACACGTGTGAGAAAAGAGGCCGATGCCCAACAGTGGGATGAAAAGGCTGACAGCATAAATATGATTATAATTTTGGCAATTCAATTCATCAATGATTTGTACGAACATTTTTTATTTTGCAGGTATATCTTCTATCCAATTTTTAAATTATATTTGAGTGTTTCCACCCTTATTCCTATTTCCATTCTTGAGTAAATTCCGTCTTTTATTACTTTTTAACGCAGATGCGAATGCTAGTGTATTTTGTTCTTCCTTCTAGTTGAATTTGTCCTTCGTATCTTTTTCCTGTATATATTGTTCTTAATTTGGTAATTATTCAAACCATTCTGCACAACCTCCTGCTCCTAACACTCGCCTGTTTGTTCAAATACAGGGTCGTCGGTTTAGTGGGGAATTTTCTTGTTTACCTGCATTATCGACAGGAATATCGTATGTTTTTGTTTTAAATTTCTTTTGGTTGCTACACTACAGGTACTATTATTTCACCTAACTTTTTCTTACATCCGTACGCTTTTAATTAAGTTCGAAGCTTGGTTAAGGTTAAGTTTTCGTAACTTAGCAAGGTGTATCAATTTCAAATTTTTTCAGTAATTATTTTGAATTTCCGTTAACATTTTAGACAAGAATAATCAATAATCCATTCAAATTTATCTGGTAAAACTTAACTGCCATATTTTCCGGTGCAGTACTGTTATTATAACTCGCTGCCGCTTTCTCATATTTTCCTTATATCGATTCATTTGTAATAAAAATCGTTTTCAATAATTGTGTATCGCAGTGCTTTTTTTTTTATAAACCTGAGCTAATTTATTATTTATTTATATTCTTGTCTTCTTTGTTGTGGAATTTATCCATGTCTGGTGCGGAAAAAGTAATGCCTGTCCCAAGACTGTTTCCTTGTTACTTGTAACTTCTTTGACGTGGGTTGCATGTCTTTTATCTATTAATTCGTAATCTGTCTGGTTCTTCGTTAATCCATCTGGGCATACTCAAGATTACTTATGTATACAATTCTGTAGGAAACACCTGCCCACAGTAGATATGTCTTTCTCCCTGTAAAGTCCGTATTCCATTATTATGCGTATATCATGTTTATAATTGGCATTTGCGGTTACGTGATACGCCGTTATGCAGTTGAATATGCATTACATATCTGGATATGTGTGTTGGTCGTGATTTTCTTTTGAATTGTGTGTTTTGGTTTCCTTTCGTGCATCTGGCTTGTAATGTTTGCCTTAGCAGCATATAACAGTGGCACAAATGGATAAATTCGAAAAGTGAATCTGATTGAAAACAGCCACGTTTCGTAGTTTATGTATTACAATAATCTATTTAGTAATCCGTTAACTGGCCGATATAGGCAACTCATATTGCTTTCGAAGTTGTACAATTAATGTACAAATTTATGACAAAAAAAGTTTGCTATGAATATACAAGTGTAGTTTTTAAAAGGAATTATTAAGCCAAACACGGTACAAATGTCAAACGAGCGTTTTTTTTTATTTTGATTGTTTGTTCAATTTGTAACGCTTTATAGCAAAGTTTCTTATGAAATGGAATGGTTATTACCTACTCCAAATATTTCTCGTGTTATGAGATAAAATCACTTATTCTATAGTATTTCTTATAAAATATAGTGTGTGTGGTGTGGTTTTGTTTGAACACCAAGCACTGTTTCATGTTTCATTTAGGCTGCCATATTAAAAAATAATTTTTAAGTAACTGTTACAGCCTTAAAAGAGGTTTTTAAAAGCTGATCCTTGAATACTACTAAACTAAAAATGAATTACTATTATTTTTCGTTAAGCACAATTGGCAAATAAGCTTGCAGCTGACAGATTCATTCTACCGTGGGAGCAATAAAAACCCTTGGAAGTCTATCTTGTCTTAGATTCATCTGTAGTTATCAAAATGTATAAGCATTGTAAATATTTTAAACTGTCATACATTAATAATTGACAGTTAGTTACATTTCAAATTTTATTAGGTTATTTATTTAATTATTAATAGAAATTTAAAATTAACACTTTATTTTGCCAGTGTGTGTCTATACTTTTAGTTTGTTATATTGAAGGTTACATTGCCGACTCAAGTTTTCTTGATCCCTGTGGTTGAAGTAGTGAAGTAATGCAGTAATGGGCTATGTAAATAAACGTTTATTTGAAATAAAATTGTTGTATACTCATTTACAGAACAAAGTAAATAAAGGATTTTACAAAATATGTTGGAAATGTTGACCATTGTTTTCTAAACATAAATGCACTCTTCTTTTAAGATTTTCAAACATATTCGCCAGATTATCAGGGGTAACATCATCTAACTTTTGTGAAATAGCATTTTGTAAATCTTCTAGATTCCGTGGTCTATTACCAAAAATATTGCTTTTTATCTGAGGGTGACCTCGACAAATGTCTACTAATTAACCGATCATCATATAATTCCTGTAGAAATTCTATGACACAATTAGCAGTATGTGCTGTGGCATTGTCCTGCTGGAAGTAACTATTTCTAATTCATCGTGAAATTTATTGAAAAAGGGGGTTGAGATATTCTGAAGATAATAATCGTCTTCTTGAAATTGCGACCCATAAACCGATCTTTTGTGGATGTAACGGTGTTTCCTCAAACATATGCGGATTATCTCTCGCCCATATGCTCATATTTTTGCTGTTGAGATACCCATTGAGGTGAAACCAGGCTTCATCGTTGGACCAAGTATAAACCAATATGTCATTATTATTGATGTTGTTTAAGAACCAGTGACAATAATTTGTTCAAGGTTGGAAATCGCGGTGAAAGTTGATAAACTATGAAGTAGTTTGGAAACATGTTTAAACCTTATTTTTAATTCTTGTACAAGTACCGTATGGCAAATCACTTTCTTGGGTTGGTTTTCTGATCGGCTTAGGAGTTGCTTCCATGATATCACTAACATTATCAATATCCTCTGCAGTTCTTCTTACAGATCTTCCTGACCTCTTTTTTCTTTCCACGCTTCCACATTCTCTAAAATTATTCGCAATAGTCTAGTCTAGGCAGTTTGGTAGAAATTGTTATAAGTGAAGTTTGCAGCCTCATTCGTATAACGCTGTTGAAATCCTGTGAAACAGGTTTGCAATGAATATTCCCATTCATCATTTTCATTCTTTGTACCATTATGATAATAACATTCTAATATGAATATTTTATGTTCCACTGTTAACATCTTTAAATTCACAGTATTGTAATATGTAATTGTAATGACTTTACTGTGCTTCGATTAACTAAATAAATAACCTAATAAAATTTGAAATGGAAACTGTTAATTATTAATGTATGACAGTTGAAAATATTTATAATGTTTACATCTTTATAATTACAGATTAATCTAAGACAAGACCTTAAAATTCCAAGGGTGTCTTTGACTCAGGTTTTTATTGCTCGCACCGTAGTGCAGAAAGTCTATGCAATACTAAAAAGTTTTCGATAATACCATATTCTCAAAAAGCAAATACGTTTAGTTGCCACGTTCACTTCGTTATCCTTCTTTGTTTCAGTAGACACGTGTGCTTTACCAGAGTTATGGTAAAGAACCTCTCTTTTTCATCGTTTTTTCGCTTGTTTACTGGTTTACAAGCGATGAGTGCGGGTTTAGTTTCCATTCTAACCAGAAATCCGTTTCAGAACTGTAGATATTATTGTCGTTGTTGGAGAAATTAAACCCGCCGAGGTCTGTTATACTTTGTCCTAGCCATCCCTGCACCCAACAGTTACTGTCCCATGTGGTCACAAGTGGTCGAGGAGGGTCCGAACAGCTGTATTTACATTGTACCGTATGAGTGGTATAACTAATTCTATGTGTATATCGTTGAGGTGTCATTTATATTGTTTATTTTATAAAGCCATTTTTGCAAAAGAAAATACGCATGCAATAATAACGTTTCGTGTAAAATCGCCGTGACCATCAACAAAAATGCGCACACTGTTAGTTTAATTTCTATTGTTACCGAAGAAGCCCAGAAAGAGGTGGCAGTAGAATAGCCAGAACAGGTTCAGAATTTGCAACCCATAAACGCACGGTTTTACATGGAGGAAAGGACGTAATAAGTCAAAATGAGCAAAGCGTCTTAAATTTTCGTAATGATCTAGTGATAGGCAATACATTCTGCAAACACCAACAAGATCAATACATATTTTAAGCATTAGAAAAAGAAACAACGAAAGTAACAGATGACATTATTGAAAACATAATTAAAGTAACTACTAAAAGCGATGAGAATAGAGAAGGCAGTAGAAAATGGCACTGATCACACTATACTGTCATCGATTTTAAAATACAATTAAGTAAGAAGTCTACAATATGAAAGAATAATCATAAGAAGGTAAGAAATGAAGACTGGAAGAAAAGGTACTGTAATAAAATAGAAAGGATGCATAGAATAATGAGAATATTATCACAGAATAAATACCTATGTCCGTAGGTATTTATTCTGTGATATTATCTTCAATTGGTAGATTATACTTCTAAGAATCCTAATTAAGACGGTGACCAGAATGTATATACGAACGAAGGTAAATAAAGAGAGTAAAAGAACAAAGTGATGCAACAAGGAAGTTGCAAGTAAAGTAAAAATAATGAAGCTTGGATAGCTATGAACATACAGGCCAAGTACAGAAATAGGAATAGAAAGCGATATAACCAGTCATCAATTCGAAAAGAAACGGTTGGCAAAAGCTTGATGATGTATTAAAAGAAGATTCTAAAACAATATATGAATCTGTGTAAGGGAATGGAATATGTAATAAAAGATAAGCATGTGTAATCTACAAAATGGCAGAGAAAGAATATTTTCGAAGATAAACTCCGAGAAATCCAGAGCAACTACATGTCGTAAGTAGAACAGAAGAAGAAGAAAATAAGAGTTGAAATAATCCAGGAAAATACAGGTGCAGCATTAAATAAACTAATAATAGATAAAACGGTAGTAAGAGATAAGGTATAACCAAAAATGATATAATTGGGAGTAAATAAATTGAGAAGATCATTATAAGCGGCTATTGTAAATTGGAGTGGGAGAGCAAATAGTATCACCCATAAATCCTTAAAATATATATGTTAATAATAGCAAGCAAATCAAGAGAAGAATTATAACACATAAGAACAGAACAATCAACTTGTACAATGGTACAGCAACAACAAGATTATGTATGTGCACATAGGAATATAATAGAAAAGGTCCAAGAACGAGTTGTATACTTATCATTTATTTTAATATTAAAGGCAGTCTGTGATAGTATTTTAAGGGATAGTTAAACCCCCTTTTGTTTATACTGTAAATACACAAAATGGTTAAAATTTGCAGAAAGAATACTGCAAAGCTAGATGTAGAATATGAAACATTAAAACCCCATTTTCATTTAATGTCTGCGATATACGGACGGCATAGTGCGTATATGTCAAACAAAATGGTAAATATAGAAAATAGTGAATACATGGGCACACGCAGCAGACAAATATAATATAGAGCCGAAAAGAAAAAGATATGGAAGAAGTATCGATATTTGAATACCTGGACACAATAGTCAGCAATGATGGGAAACTAGCCATATAAGTAGTAAATGAATTTACAAACGACATACAGACGTATTTAAAATATAAAAATACGATATTGTTTTAACCAAAATTACAATACGAAACAACAATATCATACATAGTAAATAGTAATCATAGTAAAACATGGTTTGCCATAGAGGAAGACTAAAGAAATATAACTGAAAATCTATAGGCATAAATAAACTAGACTGATGCTAAAATGATTCAGAGAGGAGGTGAAAAGAGATCATTAATCCAGACATTGGAAGAAAACAAATAAAGCGCTTGGGACACTTTTAAACAATGGAAAACGATAGACTGACAAAATATAGTACAGGCTAGGCGACAACAAAAAGGAAAGTGGCAGACCCAAGAAAAGACTATAAAGAAAAAATAGGGACTCGGAGAACGAAATGGAAATCTCAGCACAAAATTGCAAGAAGTGAAGGAAGTGGGTAGATAACACCATGTAAACAGAGCTGATGCGACTTTGCTGGTGCCACTTTCCAGATCATGGTTTTGTTTTTTCTACATTTAATGGAGAAGTTTATTGTTACAAATGTAACGACCCTACCTTTTTGATTATTTTTTATTGAATGCGAGCTCTCACGCTTGATTAAGTTGTTTACTAAAATTTCGCATTAAATAAAAATTAGTTTGTTAATTATTGGACAGCCCCCTTCTCGTGGGAATTGTATTTGTTGCATTGTCATTACTCCAATTTAGGTTCGGCTTAATCCATTGTGCAATGTCGTACTACAAGTGTTCTCCTGTTTCTATTGTTTCTTATTGTGTGACAAATTAAGAAAACGAAAGCAACGTGCTAATATACACTAATAGCACTTTCTTCCTTTTAATCATTTCCAGGGGTGCTTGATCGTGTTGCACTATAATTTCCGGGTAGACCATGCATAATTTGGAGCTGGGACAGAAGCGGGTCTGATGCTGAGCTCTGACCTACGTAGGGGCAAGAAAAATAGTGCCGGGTGTCGCAGTGCAAGATTTTGCTTTCAGAGTTCATGAATTTTTGATTTATAATGGTGCATTTTTTACAAGTTTATAGTATCAACCACGTGGAGTCTATTCGTCTAGCTTTGCATAATAAATAAGGTACAAGCGGCGTAGTGAATTTTATTAATAGAAAGCATGAACTGTATAAATAGCAGCAAGAATACATCACGCACTTAAGTCACGTATTTTTTGTGTGTATCCATAAATATTGCACGTCGTCGTAAAGTGGCGCTCATAACGGCGCTATGAGCGTGCCGTTTTATTGCGACTGCTAAAAATTTCAATGTCCTGATGCCTGTTGTTATCTGGAATCTGGTTTCAGGTCGTGCCGTGTGGTTTATTGCATCCCATACAGCACCTGGATGAGCAGTAGAGCAGGTGTGTAGTCAATATTGCACCCCTAGAGTTGGTAAGCAGCCCCCAAACAGCTGGTCCCCGGCCGTATAAATCAGGCCTCGGCAGACGCCTGCGACGCGCGACAATTAAAACAAATCAACCGGCGCATCCTATAAAGATTTTTCACAATTACCGTAATTTATGTAGTTTTACCTTCCTCTTCCTGTTCCGTTTGGGCCACACTTCATTATTTATTTCATACATCCGGCTCCCAATTTATTGCCCGACCCTCCCACTGTGTACCGAGTTTATTATTTACCTATAAAATCAATCCTAACGTAATTTTGACAAGATTTCTTGTTATAAGAGATTAGAAAACGTGCCAGGAAAATTTCATCGAGGACCTCCAATTTGCGCCCTCGCAATTCACATTTTTTTTTAATATGTAAGCGGTTGGAGGCGGAAATTATTTCCGTGGAACCCGAAAACCACCAACGATGTTTATCGAACAGACATTATTTAAATAGACGGCCACATGAAAACGGCATGATACAAAATTACTGTTCCTAATAAAAAAAACCTGTTATTCCCTTCTTCATAATTCATCCTGGTTGAACAACCCCCGAAGTGGTCCCCGAAAATAGCTATAGAATTAATTTACGTAGTTGTAGGTGCTTGTATCGTTGAGAAAATTATGGATCCGATCATTTGCTTAAGTGGGTTATTATATTGGACACGCTTAAAATATTAAATTCCTCTTTTCGTTGTTTGGAACTATTAAACGAAAGTTGGTCGTAAATGCTGCTCAATTTTGGATATTAATGGTGGGATGCTAGTTATGGTGAAGTTTTAACCTAAAAGGATGACAGACGTATATATCGGTGGCATTTATTTATGATAAGTATTATATTAGAGTTGCTGATATATGTAGTTCATAAGATGAGCATTTTTCAGTTTCGGATTAGCGCTTTATTTCCATACCATAAACTGAACGCATTTCTGTCTTTGTTAGTTGCTCGTGGATTCATATTTCCGACAAAGACGCATGTCGTAGTGACTCTGCGAATGAAACAACACCAACACTGTAAGTGAGACGTATTCTGTCGGCTGACACGTTTAGTAGAAAGAAACAAAGATACATGATGAATGTTGCCAAACGTCACTACTTAAATCTGTTGCCAGCAGTATTTAAAATGTTTTGGACATTTATATGTCAATATTTTATTTTTCAAAGTTACCTTGTTGTTTATTGCTGAAATGTATTTTATACACTTTGGGAACCTTTGTTTTTGCTGGGAAATAGTTCTGTAGATATCTCGGTTTGGTTTGGTTTAGTTTGTGGAAATTGGTATTAAGAGGTTGAAGATAAAATAAAAGCATTTTTGTTATACAGCCATTAAAAGGTAATTACAGTTACTGGAATGTATTCTTGAAAACACGATTGTACTTAGCCAATTCAACATTGGATGTTAGTTGGTGTTCAGCTATTGTAAAAAGAAAACGCTGTTGGAAATGTCCGGAAAATTTTTGAATGCGCAGTGTCAACAGTTTGTGTTAAATCTATCCGATTATTTTACGCGCGAAAAAGACTATTTTGGCCCATTACACGACGTTGTAGCGGTTCGGGAACGAGTTGCAGATGCATTAAAAATAAGTTTGCCCACCATACGGAAAATAGTGCCACAAAGGAAAGACAACCTTCCGTTAATAAAAAGGTGCGCAGCTCAAAAATGAAGTTAACAACTGAAAATATGCCCGAAACATTAAGAATGACAGTTGGAGATGTAGTGTACAGAATGTACGTTGAAAAAAGTCATTGCATATTTTACTCATACTGTTTACGCCTGTTTTACCATTTACCATTTTCAAGAATACATTCCAGAAACTGCAAGTACCTTTTAATGGCTGTATAACAAAAATGCTATTAACTTATCTTCAACCTCTTAATACCAATTTCCACAAACCAAAACAAACCGTGATATCTACAGAACTATTTCCCAGCAAATCAAAGGTCCCCAAAGTGTATAAAATAAATTTCAGCAATAAACAACATTGTAAATAAAAATTCTTACAGGTAACTTTCGAAAATAAAATATTGACATATATACCTCCAAAACATTTTAAATACCGCTGGAAACAGATTTAAGTAGTGATGTTTGGATGCACAAGCGCAACATTCTTCAAGTATCTCTGTTTCTTTCTACTAAACGTGTCCGCCGACAGAATACGTCTCACGTACGGTATTGGTGTTGTTTCGTTCGCAGATGTCACTACGACATACGTCTTTGTCGGAAATATGAATCTGCGAGCAATTAACAAAGACAGAAATGCGTTCAGTTTGTGGTATGCAAATAAAGCGCTAATCGGAAACTGAAAAATGCTCATCCTAAGAACTACAGCTATGACTACGTTTTATATCGGTTTGGTAAAACTGCAAGCGATACTATATGCATATCGCAGAACAGAACAAACCAATTCAGCTAGTTTAATACAAATTACATTTTTTTGTTGTCGCTGTAACAACGTGAGAAGAGGAATTGGAATTTGGCAAATAACTACCAATATATTATAAGTATTTTACTGAAAGTTTCTGTATAGTATATAATAAAACTAAAGTTAGCTGAATATGTACTTATGAATAAAATTTGTCATTATAAACTCATAATGAATGTCATAATTTAAATTATTAATTAGAAGCCACCAGTAAGATACTATTATCTGCTTAACTATTAAGTTTAAATTTAATCTGACATTCAGTACGCTGAAACTGCTGTCTTTGTAATAATGAAATCTCTTTAGTAGAGAATTTGCCTTTTGCCATGTAATGAGGAAAACTGTTTCTGGAGTAGCGGTAATTTGTGAGATTTACCTTTGCTCCAATATTGCTACAATTGCTGTATTCCCTCTTCAGTTTCAAGGCAATATGGTGAGGAAACGATCGCGGAATTATTTAGCAATTTAATTGCGACGCCCCACCCTGTATGTAGTTCCAAAACAACGCTGATTCACAGAGAAATATAACCCAATTTTCAAGTTCGCAAACAATTCCCGACATAAAACTCAGTAATAAAAGAATAAATGTTATTAGTAGACTGGACATTCGGGGGAAATAAAATAACTGCGCCACTGCAAAGGGCCCTCGGCTACGGCATTTACTCCCTAAACTAATTCTGGAGCAGCAAACTTATTTCTTTTACCTTCCGTTTTTCATAATTTAGTTGCTCTGAATAGTTCTTTGGAAGGAATGAATAATAAAACAAATTCTATTGTTTACACTTGCCAAGTTGTTGTGTTTAAATTAAAATATTTCCATAGCTATATAATAGTGGAATTCTTATTTAAAATAAATTAAAATAATGTTATTCACTAGGTTGTCTTGTGTGTTTTAAATTATTAAATTATTTTGAACAGCTAATTAAACCATAATATTTATATATAATATCATTTTCGTAGCAATTTGTTTTGTGTTCTTTTAAATTTAATTCAGTCGGTTCGACAATTTGGATCATAAGCTTGAAGCAATAAAATATACGAAATTATATGTTGGATAGCAGACCGATTATGTTACGGTATTTAATCGTTTGGGCTACTTCTTTTGCATTTTGTTGTACAGATGCATGTTATATGTAATGTAAATTAAGCAAAGTACCACAAATGAACATTAAATTGTTTAAAACTATACACATTTTGTTTCAGAAAATATCTCGTAGGTTATGATTTTACAGTCACGATAGAACAACTTCCTTAAATCAACTTATCATAAAGCTAATTATGAATTACTTTTCAGTATATTAAGTAGCATATAGATATATAGGATTTCGAAGCATGAGTTTTTTTTAAATGTAAGCATATCCTTAGTGTTCGTGTCACAAACATTTGTTTCTATACATATATCGATACTGATGGTGGTATAAATGTTAATAGTTAATAAAAAAAACGGTGTAAACAAAAAGCACAATTTTTAATAAATAAAATACAAAAGTAAAGAGCGCTCTGCACCAGCCCCGGATACAAACTTACCCGCCCACCACCACAAGAACTACATTCAGACTAACATTCTTTTAACTAAAGTATCAACCAACACTTTAATATTGCGGGCAAGCCGTATCGCGGACCGTTTTAGGGGGTTATTTACTGTTGTAAGGTCATACGCACTGTTTCGAATAGTTGTTAACTAGATCAAGACAGTGTTGATGATATCCAACCTCCAATAGGAGGATTACTGCAAGAAGAAGAAGGTGACACGTCTTCTTGATGATTCGAAGAAAGAGCCCGCAATCATTCGTTGCGACGACACCTTTTTTCGCGAAAAACCATTACTATGTTAAACATAAAAAAGAAACGATGTGCGATTAATGCTTTGTCGTACATACACTTATTAGCAGTTTCATATAGCAAATCGATTTTTACTGCTCTTCAAAAATTTTAGGTATTGTTTCCCGAATGTATCTTGCCACCGCAATGCGCAGAGGCCTCCCATTACATACTTACACAAAACTAACAACATGGTACTCAGAGGCGATCAATCTTGTCACTCCACAATGTTCAGCGGTCTCTAAGTAGACTCGTCATTTGACAGCGCACAATGGGTACTGTACTGCTTGTTACCCTATCACATTCTGTCAAAATATTAACTGACTTCAAACTCAGAGGGCATGAGGGCATCAACCTTGTCTCACGCAATGCTCAGATATCTCAAACTAGACTAAAGGATCATTTGGCAGTGCTGAGGGGGGTACTCTGGGCTTGCAACCCCATTATATTCTGTCAAAAGTCGCAATCAAGGGCCACTAACCTGATCACTCCGCAATACCTAGAAGCCTCAACCTGGACTTACCATTCGCAGAGCGCATGGGGTGCTCTAGGTTTATTACCCTGTGAAATTCCGGTCGCAACACTGTAACTGACCATGGTACTCAGAGGTCATGAACTTTGGTACTCCGCAATGTTTAGAGATCTCAAACAAGACTTTCGGTAACACTCAGAGTGTATTCTAGACTTGCTACCCCATTACATGCTATAAGAATTCCACAACAAACAAATAGAAACCTCATTCTGTCAAAACCCACAAAAAATTCTAATATGTCACACTTTATTAAACAAGCGATTTGGTAATGTAACCAACACATTGTTGACGCTCGCTTCAACATCGTGTTCGTTAGTTTCAGGAAAAGGTATCAGCGTCATGAAGAATTGTGCAATTTCTATAACCCGTTCGGCAGATTCTTCGTGATTTTCGTAGGCCCAAGAAGGGGCTGATTTAGACTTTAATACCAAGTTGTGTTTGTTTTCGCATAACATTGTCCCAAATTTGGAAATCAGGACCAGACATGCAAGTCGCATCAGAAACCTTTTTCTGGTTATTCCATAAACCCATTATATGATTTCATGCAAGGTTTAGGCCGAAATCATTCGTTGTTAACTTTTTGTTAACAACATTATGACGATTCTAGAACATTTACTCGTCACTGTTGGCTGGCCACTGTTTGCTCGCCACCGATTGATTGGTAGCTGTTTGCTCGCCAAGACAGTTGCTCGCCATCCGTTTGCTGGACAACTTGCTCACAGTATTATTATTATTATTATTATAACTGTATCAACACAGAAAAACTAGTTTATATTTTATGCTCCCTCGTTTGTAAAATAAATTACCTCATTTTTTGCCTCATATTTAAAACCTTTTTCTTTTATTTATTTGTTTGTACCATAGGTATACTATTTTTGAGCTCCCCCATGAAGGATTAGCGCAGTAACTGTAGTAAATACATACCTTCACTTACATTTCTTTTAAGGGTAAGTGACGGGTTTTAGGCAGGTACACGACAGTACGTTTCACAAAGAAATACGCCTACATTAGAAACGACACGTGCTCACTGTTGTTTGGCTTATAACCCCGCGTTAGTAGAAGAGTAGTAGTAGATTATGTGGGAGGGGGGGGGAGGCTGAGAGGCCCATCAACTTTCTGCTAACTCCTGGCATCCCGTCAATCATCACTACCATCTTTCTCTCTTCCTCTCCTACCTCCTCTGCCGCTCTTTAAGCAAACCTTCCGGACATTCTAATGAATGCCAGGATGGCCGTCCATAGGAGGGAACTCAATTTGTACTGTGAAGAGTTGCAGTCCTGAAAACCTTGTGTCTTAGGAGCATTCGGGCCCCGCATTCTCCTAGAAAGAGGAAGGCGGTTTCCTCCTGCCCTCTGCAAGCCTGACTTTGTGGGTCATCCTATACATCCAGGGAGGTTAGGTGTCTTCTGAGCTTACAGTGGCCTGCGAAGACTCTGCAGATTGAGAGTCCGTCAGTTTTTACCCGATAGCCAGGCGGCTTTAGATTTTCCCGGTCCGGCTATAAACAGTTTTGTCTATCTACATCCCCTTAGTATCCTCCATTCATTTTTTAACTTAAGGTGAGTTCATTTGATTAGTGACGACGTGACCTGTTGCCTTCAAAAACCTAGAAAGGGTTCCGGTCCCAGGCAGGTTTCCCATCTCCAAGTTTGGCAAGCATATCTGCCTTCTCGTTTTCATTCTTTCAGCCTTGCGAATTCTTCAAGAGCGTCTCTGCATTCCTGGACGAGGGCTAAGTAGATGGCTTTGAGCACCGTTTGACTGTCGAAGCAGATGCACACCACTTGCTCTATTCCGGATATAACCTCTTCCTTCTTGGCCCCACCTAGATGGCATATACTTCCGCCTAAAAAAACGTGGTATGCTTTCCAAGTGCGAAACTCTCTTGTACTCCCTGGTTCTCCAGGTAAGCTCTGGCTCCATCCGACTCTACTAGTTACACGCGATCTGTCGGTGTAGCAGACTAGCGAGTCTTGGGGTGATACACTGCATTCCGCTCCCACTGTTCCTCCTCAGAGGTTGTGAGAGAGCAGTTCCTCTCCAATCTCAATCGTACCTTCGCTTCTATCACCTTGCAAGCAGGAAAAGATGTTCTTTTACCGCTACCTTGGAGATTTCCGCATGACCTATGATAGCTCCTTTATTTTGGCAGCATCTGCTGTCCCGCATTCTGAGGTGGACTGCCATGACTCTTATCCAATTAGGAAGAGTTGGCAGCCCTAACAAGGTTTCTGGTGCGGCCGTCAAGATTGTCCTCGTTGATCCGGTGATTCCCAAGCATGCCAGTCTTTGGATCTTAGATAGTCTCAGGGCGATAGTGGTCCGTTGTACGCTTGGTCACGAGAAGACCGAGCCGTACTGTCTGATTATTGCCGTGTACAGCCAGTGAAGACTTCTAGGGCTTAAGCCCCACCTCTTTCACATCACTCGGCCCGATTGCCAAAAGGTCGCCATGGCCCTTTCCACCATTTTATCGATGTGCGACTTCCAGCTGCCCCTTCCAGGGTGCCCTAAAGTCATCTATGTTCATAACCTGGTATTAGAAAAATATACCCTGTAGTTCAGTACCGGAAATTATCGCCTGGTATAAACAAATGTGCAGTTCTCAACAGGTCATGCCACGATCTTTTATTTTTGTATCACTGCTTAAATGCACAATAATAAAATTGTGGAAGCTACATGAACAATAGGAAATATAAATAATTGTGATGTTTTTAGGAAATATTCGTTTATGGAAGTGGAAGTGGAGTGGACAAGAGTTTATTAAATTTTCCCGAAACCTAGAAGCTGTTGCTATATCCATAAAGCAATTTTAACAATGTTTTGGGAGGTTATTATTTAAAAATATATAAAACATGTAAATCAGAACCACTTTTAGTTAATTTTAGTAGGAACGAAAAATGTAAATATTACCCTACAGCAATTCAAATACAAGAACAGGCAACCATGCTTTTACTATCAATAGTCCTCAGAGAAATGTAAGATTTTGATAATTACTAGCATCATATACTAAATGCTTGGAGATAATTTTTTATTTTAAGAAAAAAATGTTTGTCGAGTATCGGTTTAGCGAGCAATCGGTGTGACGAACAAATAGTTGTCGAGCGGTATTATTATTTCGAATGTACCTTGAATATGGTGGGGGAGTCGTTGTAGTATATTCATTTTAATGACTTCACAAACAACTGCTGTAAATAATTTTAATACCTATAAACAAACACGGCGTTCGATACATAAATTTCTGTGTGGTTACGCAACGTTACTTTTGGTGCACAATATAACACTGAAATGTAGCATCCTATCGATACATGATTGCATCGACCCAGACGTACCTACGATCGGTACTGAGTCTAAAACTAAATATAAGTAGCTACCGAAATACTTCCTTCCGAGTTTTAAGGCGTGCATTGTAATTATCCTTTCTAACCATCATCATCATCATGTGTCAGCGTTAATAATTCATCTTTGGACGTACGCCTCCCTTAACTATTGCCAGTTAAGCTATTGGTAAATCTAAATTAGTTTCAGCGATGTCATACATGCTAACTTCAAAATTTACATACTTGTAGAGTTGCAAAGTGAAATTAATTTCAGTATTTATGGTAACAAAAACTACATAGTTAATTCCCTAAACAATATCACACCCTATTTGAAATTATTGTTACATATTTCTTATATACGAGAGCAAGCCAGAGTTAGGAAATTTTAATTAATTTGCTCAAAGTTTGGTGGTTGAAACAGATGTAATTACGCAGTACACCATGAAGCACGTAAGAAATAAATAGTAACAGTACTTTTTCATGTACGTATTAGTTAAGGTGTTGTACATTTTGTGCTTGTTAGTCGTTAAATTTTACACACCACCTGTATCAAATTTGTTAATATTTTTTGTATCAAGAGACGAATAAAAATTTTGAAAATGTTAATAACTTCGTTTTTAGTTATTATTTAAGAAAAATATGTTTTAAAGCACAATTCAATGGAAAAATTCTTATAGCAAAATAAAAGTGTATTTTATAAATTTTAGATTTCGGAAAAACAGCAATTCTTATTTACGACATGACTTTCAACTACCAAATGCTCCCTTAAATACCATTTCAAGGTCACAATTATACTTTCGACGTCGCAGCCATACTTAAGCTATAACTTAAGTTTATATAATGTTAGTAACAAAGCCTCTTGTGTACCACAGTAATCTGAACACGTATCTCCAATTAAAGTTTTACATTATGCTGTTCTATATTTTATTGTTATTTGAAAACCTATATCTTCAGAAAGGCTCACCATAATGTAGTTTCTTACAGCCATGTCTTATGTATTATGCAGTATTTTTACATTTAAATGTGGTATACAGACGTTGACAACGTTCACTGTTGAAAGAGTCGAGAAACAGATCTTGTATTACTCAATCATTTATACGTAGAACTCGAAAAGAAAGATTGAATCGTATCAGCTTAGAGTGTTTGGTTACGATAACCATGTGGCTTGAAGTGGTAACAATAGGTTCGTTTCTCGCGTGGGTTCTTCTTCATTGTGCACGTTTCATACACACCAATAATTTATCTCTGTTGCACTTCGTGGCATCCTATGCATTTGCATATTTCTGCCGGTTGCTAAGCAGTTTTAACTGCTCTTCATCCGTGATATATGCTAATGGTGGCGCTTGAGTGCAGAAATATCGAGGTCCCTTTCAAACGTTTTTGCAGAGTGGAATTTTCAGCAGGATGGAAAATGCAAAAGGAACTAACAGGCTAAAGTTGCATCATAAATTTATAAATCCAAGCCGGCGCTTAACTAGTCTTCAAAACAAAACAGGCAAGCATGTAAACGAAACACACGTGTTTTCTTAATGCAAAGGCTTTTCATTGAGGGATAACAGAATACCCTGGATAAAGGGAATATACAGCGTAGGTGCGAACTGGAGCATCTGTTCACCTTCCAGCTACATCAAAGTCTAAATATAAACGTGTAGAGATACCTTCTGTGTAGTAGTACCATATGGTATCTTGGAAATACTTTACTAGTTATGAGATCGTGCAGAAGCTGCGGTGGAATCTAAATTTTCATTTGCCTCATCGATTTTCTCGTGTTCGCCGACACTTTGATGTCCGTAGTTGTATGGCACGGAAGTCTATAACTCAAGCTTTTGCCATTTCCTGGAATAAGAGAAAAAATATGTGGGGATTTGGAGACGGCTCGACAACTAACATCATATCTCGTTTGATCACCAGCCGAAACACCAATTTATTTTTAAAGGCCACATATCCTTCCCAAATAAATTTAGCTAAACGGTTGGTTTGAACCCTAGCCGACCGTTTAACAACAATTTCCCGAACAACTTAGGGTTAATTGAATTTTGTTTCGAAATCCAAATGAGTTCCTTGGAATCCGGGGGAACATTTCGTTTCACGCTGAAATCGACCGTGCGGAGGTCGCGGTGGCTTCTTTTTAAAGTGTAGTATTTATGGCAATCGATAAATGTTCCGGTCTGAGAATTGCCGGTATTACCTACACAGGTATAAACGGTTTCCAAGCAAACCAATCCAAGTAATGCCCGCGGCTTACCTACCTTAATATACATTTAAATGAAGTGGCCCCAGGAATTGTAATTTAGCGCTCTCATCGCAGAATCCGATACAGGAACGTTCATTACCGGTTCGGAACCGGAACCGAGATAAACCTGCATGGTGGAACCTCTTAATGACGGGTAAAATGCGCCGCCTGGTTTGCACGACCTGCGGGTGTATCCGATTCCTTAACTCTTCTTTGACAACCCGACCGTCTCTGCTCGCCCCTCTGAATTCTGGCAGATTAAATTTATTTTTCGGTGCATGCTCGTAAAAGCTGAAATACTTTCGAAGGCCTCGCGAACACGCAGGACCGGCGCCGAAAGCACTTCTTCCTTATTTTATAATATTATGATATAACATTATGTAAATACACTCTCTGAAATTGCTTTTATTCTCTAGCTTTTGCTGCTGTGGCCTGAGCCAGATTTGTTAAATTACAATCTACTGCTAAAGCATATCTTAAAAGTTGCTTTTCGTACAAAGCCTTTTCGTAATATTGGTATTTGTTGTAGGTCAATTTAATAAAGCTATCTATTTTCGTATCCAAATAACGCGAACCTTTTTTAAATAATGCATATTACCACCTAATGGGCATGCTAGTGTTACTATTTTACTGCTAACACAATTGACGTAGGAATATGTATGCTGATAAAAAAAGAAATACCTAAATGCCCTGTCAAATGCGACTCATGAAGTCGTCAGTTATAGATGGAATATGCCAGATTATGCTTTTAAGCAAATAAAGCCACTTCGATCTTTTTTCGTGTGACTAACATTTGTCCCACAAGTATTTGGGGGTTGTTGAACGACGTGTGTGGTAGATGAAAAGGTTAACGTATTAATGGAAGTAGCCAAGTTAACCAACAGCATGCAAATTTAAATGACATGTCGTGGTAAGAGACAGCCGGTTACAACCGGACAATTAAATTGTCTTCCTTAACAACGTTTTATTGTTGTTGTTGTCGGTTAGCACTTTTAGTTTCAGTATTTTAAAATTTAGAAAAACCTCTTGAGATATAAGAAAAAATTAAATCCGCATGTCATACGCAATGGTATGCAATGAAAAGGTATATTTTTTATGTTTCACACAGTAAAAAAAAAAGTTCCATGATACTCCAGGTGTCAGAAGCTATGAAAAGTTATATTATGCCTTCAACCTTTATTCAATGTATTCTACATATTATAGTAAGTTTAGGTATTAAAGGGACCTCGATGGAGCAGTGCGAATGCGCGCTGTCGGTCCAGGTCCCCCGGAAGTAATGCGAAAGCGGTTTGGGGAGGGGGGAGGTAGAAAAAATTTAGGTATTACTGTCGTTGTTGATTTGCTTTTATTTTTTTTTTCTGCGCTACCTGTTCCATACTTAAAATGTTATCCTGTGTTTAGAAAAACGATATCATTTATTAAAAACGTTAGACTATCCAAAACAAGGTAGTCCAGATAGACCGTTTTTTATAAATTAAATCGATAAATTTTTACTGTAATAGTAGAAAAACTCTAGAAATAAAGACAAGAAAGATGTAGTTTTTTTTTGTTAATAATACTTAACAGGTAGATATGAAATACAATAAAAGACAAAAACGTAGCCATTGACTGTATTCTAAAAGTTTAAATATTTCTTTTTAATAGATCATTGATTTGTTTAACTTCGATGTCCAAATTTGCATTATGATATAGACCTCCACTTTAAATTGTTGTTGTTAGTTAGATGACATTGTTGCTCATTTGCATGTTTCAACAATATACTACAATTAATTGTCATAGTTACCTAATATGTTGTCTGGTTGATTTTCATTGGAAGAAATCTAGGGCCCGGTTTTCCAAGCATCTCTTTGCACTCAGGCCATATTTGGCCCATCTTACACCCTAACCATAAATTTTGCCTATTTGGGGTAGTTCCAACTACAGTAGTGATTTTTAATGTGTCTTCTTCTAAACATGTGCGACAAACTTTAACCACGTATATTTGAGGCTATTCAATACCTAAGTTATCTAAACTACTCGAAAATGAATAGTGATATTGCAGTATAAGACCCTTAAAGGCAACACCAATTGCATCTATAATAAAAAACTACCAGAACAACAAAATGTTACGTCTTTTTAGTAATAAATATAAAAATTACAACAAAGGTACGTTTAAAGAAGAAATTTAACAATATTATAATGAAAATAGTTATTGTCTCCTTTCATTTAACTCTAATTTATTAAATATTAATACCGCGTGGCACCTCCTCTGGCAGTAATAACTGCTCTGCAGCTTGCCTTACTCTCAACGCAATTATCAATTTATTCTTGTGGAAACTGATGCCACAGTACCCGCAATACATCCCTCAGCTGTTGCACAGTAGTAGGCCTTGGATTATGATGAGCCAGCTGTCTCTGTAAGAAATCACACGCATGCTCGATGGGGTTAAGGTCTGGAGATAGCGGAGGAAGAGCAAGATGGTTTATTTCCTCATCTCGAAGCATTTCTAAAACAACCCGAGCACGACGCGGCCTTGCGTTGTTGTCACGAGAAACAAAATATTCCCGTCCAACAGCTTTGTGACGGTTCAGATCATGGTCCATAATGATCTCTTGGGCATAACGTTGGCCCGAGAATGTATCATTAAAGATATGGAGGTCAGTACGGCACCCTAAAGAAATTCCAGCCCATACTATAAGACCACCACCACCAAAAACATAGGCTGGTTGGGTATACTGAGGTAAGGTACGATGTCCGGCACTACGATATACTCTTTGACGCCGGCTATCATTGCTGAGACAATATCAGGGGGCGGTATGAAGTAAGTCCTACCTCAAACAGTCGATTTCTCACAGTTCACAGGTCGGTGACTCGATTTCCTGTGGCATTCTGGAGCACTTGCTGTAGATGTCGAGCAGTTGAAAAGGGGTGCATTCTTGCATTAATTACCAGAAGTCGATCCTTACGAGGTGTTGCGATGCGAAAAGATCCACTTCTAGGCCTTTTTGCTGTCGTAACTGTTTCTCCAAGGCGTGAAAGGGCACATGAAATTACAGTCTGCGTGGTTCCGAACATATCAGCAATGTCGACCTGGCGATCTCCTCTTTGGTGCATAGCAACGGCTAAATTTCGTTGTTCTATTGTTAAATGGTATCTCGGCGTTGTTGTTTATTATTAAGAACACAAATGTTGTACACGAATAAAAAGCAATGAAGAAAAAAGATCTTAGGAACAGGCAAGATTATTCAATCCAACACATAAACTCGACTTGACACTAATACGGTTAAACAATTGCAACTGGATTCGATTGTTTTTTGTTCTTTAACATCAAACGTTGCCCCTTGCTCTAATTATCAATAATAGACGACTATTAACCGCCAAGTACATACATATATGTTTTATATTAATTCGTTTTTGAGTAGTTTAGTATTTTTTTTTGGTCGGCACCGTTACGTAGATTCAAAGTTTTTTTACACCAATTCACTAAAATGTAAATAACTTTTTTGTTTCTTATCCTATTTTGATAAACTTCATTGTTTTAGAAAGTTTACAGTCCAGGCTTAAATTTCGGTCTGTAAAACTGTTCAATTGACTGTTGGAGAGGCGATGAAATCTGAACCAGATATGAAACATTTGTAGAATAGAGTATATTTTGAAAATGAGATCATTAACCTTATTTTTTTGTAGCTTCTAAAATAGTACACTATTTTCTAAAAAAAGTTATTTACAATTTTTTTTAAATTGATTTTTTCAGGGGTTATTTAGCCAAAATACAAATAGCAATGACAATTTAAATACATTTATATCTAATCTACACATTTTTACTCCAACATTTTCACTTTTGATCAGATTTTATACACTTTTTTCACACAACTGTGTATTTTTCTAGAAGCTTGGACTGTTTAGCTTTCCAAAATAGCGAAGTTTATCGGAATTGTACACGAAAAAAAAGTTACTTACATTTTAGTGAATCGATGTAGAAAAACTTTGGTGCGCCATATCTCCGTGAAGGTGCCTACTTACAAAAAAAGATGACCTACTAGGTAATTAAGGAGTTAAAGCAGCTATATCTTTTTTTTTATTGTGTACTACCGTCCCCCCCGGAATCGCTTTCACATTACTTCAGGGGATTGCGGGCGTTCCTTACATACTAACCATTCATGCAACATGGACCCTAAACTTAACTAAGTGAAATACAGTGGCGGGGTTCGAACACGCGGCCAATCAGCCGCATTTTTCTGTGACCTCGAGTGACGTGCGTATTCGCACTGCTTCATCGAGGTTCCTAAAGCAGCTATACCAGGTGTTTAGAATCACCCTGTGTAGCAGTACCTTTGCAAATCTGAGATAATTACAAGTTATGTTATTTTCACAAATAAATAAGATACCTTTTTCTGAATATGTAACACATACTAACTGCTCATCCGTTGCCGGCCTCGGTGGTCTAGTGGATAGCGCGTTTGCCTTTAGATCCAAGGGCCGTGGAGTCCAACTTGGCCAAGGTCGGTGAGATTTCTCTAGCGGGGAAACATCTGAAAATGCGCCTTCTGTCGGATAAGAAGTAAAGCCGTAGGTCCCGTGCCACTGCGATGTGATAGGCAAACTTCTTAGTTAGGGACTACAATAAGCCAATAATGGCTGCAGTGCTTAGAGATGCTTGGAAAACCGCGTCATAGATCTCGCTCTTTCAAATACAATACAATACAACTGCTCGTCCGTTTCTTCTCGTAGTGCCATCTCCTAACGAAAGCTGACTACCATCACGGATATTTCAACTTTTCATACTGTAGCAAGAAATAGGGATCTTGTACTTTTTCCGAACCAAGTACGTAGATTTTTAAGCCACGATCCTTAATCTTCCAGCACTTCTTTTACCTTGTACTTTTACTCTGGATAATTAATTGGAGGAACTGGTATTTTTGATTTCGCATTACATGCCCCAGATGTTTTATTTTCCTTTTTTATTGTGTTACAATTTCTCTGACCTTGCCCATTATTTGTAGAGCTGTCTCATTGCGAAGTCTACCAAGCCAATGCATTTTATAATCTCTTTTAAACAAATATTATTAATAAATGTCATAGAACATTAAACAAAGGACCTTAATTGTGCCAATAATAAGATGAAAGTGTAAGATGTGTTAACGCAAATACAACAATTATCGTGATCTATGACTGCAGATTTTTTTTGCAATCTATTGTTTAGTGCATTTGATAGGAGAACGGAACTGTACACGTTACTTGATGAACGAAACCGAGATAATGCGAATCAGACGATAGGCCGCATTTAAGCTAGTACGAAGTACGAATCTTCTGATACAAATATTTCGATACGAAGCTTTTTCATGTAGAGTCGTACGAATTCCAACACTACTTAAAACTTTTCCAAGTGCCTAAAGAATTTACGAATAGAGTAGTTTTTTTTGAGGAAAATACATAATCTGTAGAGATTTTGAGGTTTTTTAAATCTATGTAACCGTGTTGTTGGAATTCATCTTGTTCTGTAGAGTTTCCTCGGTCTAATCACCCACCAGTACGTCGTGACCCATAGACCATTACTCGAATTGAGTACGAAAGATCACTCCATACTACTGTGAGCAAAGAGCTGTGAGACTTCTTGGATTGTCTTTTAATGAAAGTTCAGACATTTTGTGTCGGCCTATTGACAACAGTATTAAGGGCGTATTTCTTCTAGGCAAATTGTGTTAATTGTGGAAGCTGTTTTTTGTTCGGCAATCCCAGCAACCATATTCCATCGGTAATATGGAGTAATTGCGTATACAATCTCATTTTTCAGGAGCAACCGCCATTAAATAAAGAGAGATGGCTTAGGGGTTGCAGTCGCCTAGCGTTTGGCAATAGAAGAGTAGACCGGCTCTGGGCGTAGAAGTTTACGTAAGGAATGAACCGTGCGGGGGTATTAAATTTTCGGCTCGTGTTTTAAATTTAGATACATCTAAATTTTCGTACTTCCCTCATCTCGTATCGGGCCATCTAACAATTTACCGCTGTTTCCAAGCAAACGCGGAAGCACTGATTTACCGAAGATGTATGTTGGGGTTCCCGCGCTTCGCTCGTGGTCGTTTCGCCCCAGCAGAAGCTGCAGCATATCGTGCCCATCTGCTAATTAACGGACTCGGTGGCTCTGATTTAATCAGCAGGTTGCGACACTTGATCTATTGCAGGGCTGGCTCTGACAGTTCGTCTGCCCTTCGGAATAGCGCTGTTATTATTAATAACCTCAATTACGATGCAGTTAATAACGAACGGCCCGCAAACGCGCACGGCACAAAATTAATAAATGCCGCACTCGATTCATTTGTTGCAACCCACTTCATGTTGTCACATTTCGATGTGGAATGCCCGTTCAGCATTTCGGGTTATATTCGAAAAACGTATTTTCTGCAGCCCCTTTATCCGCCAGAGCATTTTAGAAAGCTTTGCCGAATGCTCTCGCCGAATAAAAGCTTGTCACTTTTCATTTTTTGTAGTAAACATGATCATTCATCTACTTAATATTTAAATTCGGATGCTTGAAATCTCCTATTGGAAGTTTAAAAGTTTTTTATTATTTATATTTTTACTGCGTTGTTGCTTCCGGTTCATGTTCCCTTAAAATGGAATAAACAACAAAGGAAAATACACTCCATAAAAATATCGAAGAACATTTCACAACTGAATTAGCAACGGGAAAGTTTCAGATTGCTAATACGGTTCTGTACATTAAAACTTCTCTATGTGAGTGGCCATATAGAATAAAAGCATTAATAGAGAAAAAAGATACAAAAAAACTGGCAACAGACAATCAATTTGAAGTCGTTAATTTGTGTACACAGCTGTATGTCGTATGGGTTTCAGTTTTTAATATTTAAATATGTGGAAAAAGTAGAATTAACTCAGGTGATTATAGGTAAAACTCGGTGGGTTTTCTTGTACTGTCGTAAATATGATCATTTATGTATTTAATAATTAAACTATGAGACTCGAACCGTTCACTGAATACATGAATCTCATTTTCAATCATTTTCAAGTTTTTATTCTTATTCATTTCTCGTCTATGTACAATGCGAATTAAATAAAGAAAAATATCACCTTCTATAGTTTCATGGGAGAACATTTTATAGTTTAGAAAATTCTAGTTTTTAAGTCAAATCCTGCATGTTAAAGTTCATTTCAAATTTAAATTAAGGGAGATTGAAAGAACGAGTGACAAATGATTTAGGTTGTCAGTTTTTATATGCCACACCAATTTAAATATGAAGAAGAAGTTAAATGATTTAGAAGGAAAAAGATTGTCTTTTTTATTTTATTCCACAAACATGTGTAAATTGCTGTCAAACGGGAAACTTAATCCGGTTTCTTTTTGATCAATCTCTGTCAATCAAATACACTGAATGAGGCTTGGTGGGGGCACTTTTACAATCGACTCAAAATCTTTTACATGGTGTGTTATTGGTGTGTTACAACATGCTCTAATTGAGATATCCTAACCTGTTGCTAATTCTAACTAAGCTTATTTAAGCTACCCTGTATAAAACAAATTGTTTAATCACACATAATTCAAATACGATGTAAAGTTAGCTTCCGATCTAGGAATTTTAACTGTCGTGTCTGTGTAACTGGACTTCCAAGTGTCAAAACAGGTTATTTTGTTGCTCTTCATCTTTGGGAAACCATAGAAGATACTTTTCAACCATATCTGTGCATTCTAGAGCTGTAATTTCACAAATATTAGTAAAAACATAAAGGTTTTGACAGCTAGATATAATAATGTTAATTTGTGAATGTAATATTTTTCTTTAGAGAAAAATATGTTTGAAATAATGTTCTTATGTATGTAAGGAAGGTTTGTATTAATTCTTATTAACTTTAAATATGTTTATAATAATTTATTTAATTAAATTAAAAATTAGAATTGTTAACTTTCTTATGCTTTATTGATAATAGATTGTGTGAGATATCAATTTGTGAGAAAATTTGCAAGGAAAAGTTAGGTGTTTTCCTTTTTTATGTAACTTTATTTATAAGTAAGTTATTGTAGTTTATAGAAATTTGTAATTATTTTAGTTACTTTAGAGCTGCGATTTCATTGGTGGAACCCCTCGGAGTTGACATAAAAAATTGAAAGTATCATAGCAACGGTAAAATTTTGTGAAAAATTTTTGTTAAAAAACAACTTATTTGCGTTTGATCCATCAACGCGGAAGTACATTCCTCATGTAGCCCACAATCTTGATAAATTATGTCCAAGTTTGTTTGTTCAAGTGAATAAATGTTTCTTCACCATTCGATCTAAAGTGTTTATTTCCCTTTGCATAAGTGAATTTTTAAAAATAATCAAGCAAATTCCAATTAAAAGAAGAATGGAAAGTTAGTGTGGCTTGATTGTGTTTTGTCTTAAGAAGTTTCATTCGAGAGTGTGCTGTTTGAGTATAAAATTTAAACTTCAAACAATTAAATGTCATTATTCTGCTAGAAATATTGCAATTAAATAATTTTAATTACAACCAGTAAGGAAAAACAAGTAAATAAAATTAAAGGATTCATAAACAATACCTGAAAATTAATTTTGAGGTTAGATGTGTGGATTTCGCTTTTACCTATTCAAAAGACAATTACTGGTTTTTTAAAATTGGGAAAACGCTTACCTGTGTACATCTGATTGCTGTTTTTCTGGATTTGGACAGCAGCAATAGCAGTTATCAGCGTATATTTGCGGAAAAACGCATCTTTAACTGACTGTGAGCCCACGCTACATGAAGAGAAGGTACGACGCGTAGCCCGCCACATTTGATAATTTAATAAAAACAGGTACCAGGTTAAAATTACTATAAAAATTAATAGAACAAATAATAAAACTTTGTAGTTATTTATTGTATTTAATTTGGTGTGACATATTTAATTTATGTTTTATAAAGGGAAAGCACAGATAATTGTGATTTGACTTTGATAATTGAAATGGTAATTTGAATTTCCCTATGTTTTCGTTTGTTGTGTATGTTTGTTGCCAGCTAGAAAAGTTATATAGGACGACCAATTGCAGCAGCATCCCTGAGGTCAACTAAAAAATGTTGGTGAAAATATTTGACTTGTGTTGACACAGCAATATATATCTTGTCTCTGTCAATTTTCGTACGCTGATCAAACTTTATCAAATTACTGTTATGGGCGACATTAATACCGTTTTATAAAAGGGGAATAATTACCATTAGGAAACTTATTTTACAAAAATTAAAACTGCAGTAGAAAATATTGAGTTGCACAATAGTATATAGAACATCGTACCCTGCGTAAGAAGATGTGTTCAATTAATGGTACTTATAGTGAGTTCTGTGATATACGGTTGACAGTTTCAATTATAGCTGTGTGCTGTAAATTTATAATCATAGTTATGATTTTCTAATTTATTATTCCAGGTGTTTACGTTATGGTGGTGCTGTGTGCAGTACTTGAATATTGCACTGTGTGTTCTGTAGTTGTTCTATGAGGTTGAAAGTTGAAACTATACCTATGTTCTTTTTATTTATTATTCGAGTTGTGAATTTTTGCTTAACAACAGTGCTGTGTGTGCTTAACTGAATATTCATTTTCCTGCTTTATGTGGTCGTGTGATCGGATTGTGAAAATGTAGCTGTGTGCTCTCTATTTGTTATTAGAGTTAAGATTTTTAAAATTTATTATTGCAGTTGTGTGCTCAACAAAGGCGTTGTGTGCTCAACAAAGGTGTTGTGCGCCCAACAAAGGTGTTGTGTGCTCAACAAAGGTGTTGTGTGCTCAACAAAGGTGTTGTGTGCATCTAATTATATAGTGAGTGTGATTCCAGTAATATATTCAGATTTGAGTTTTGTGTTCCCACTCACAGAATTGTTAACGTTCACCGCTGTATTAACGGGTGAACCGAAAGTTTTGAGACTTTTTCAAAACGAAAATTTTATGCTTTAAAATAACTTTAATTGGTTAAAATTTTTAAAGACTAATTAACAAGGCTTAAACTTCTTAAAAATAACCTAAATAACACTCAATGGTCCAAACTCTTCGATTTGACGCAATTTTGCTCGAACTCCTCGCATAAGCCTTTGGTAACATTCAGGATTAATTTCTCTAAGTTTAGTTCGGATCCTGTTCCTTAACTGGTCCCCAGTTTGGGCCTCCCAACCATTCTCGTAAACCTTCTCAGTCGATAATCCGCAAAATGTTTCAATGGGCCTAGCTTGAGGCACGTTTGGCGGATTATGCGCTCGAGGCACAAAAGGTATGTTGTGAGCTTCCAACCATTGTGTTGTGGCTCGGGCGTAATGACTTGAAGCTAAGTCTGGCCAGAAAATTATTTCATCATTTGGGTGATGCAGATTGATGAAGTCAGCCAATTTCGGCAAGCAACGTTCACAGTACATGTTGGCGGTTACTGCTTCTCCTCTCACATGCCCTATGTATGGTCTAGAAACACCTGCCTCTGAAATAGCGCACCATACTAATATTTTTTCTGGGAATTTGGCTTTTGTCTTGAATTTTACTTCGTCGGGTGTCTCATCAACATTTCTTGTGTAAAAACCAGCATTACCAGGAATTTCCGCTTTGGATAATGGAAAATATTTTTTATCATCAATAACGATGATTCTGTTTCCAGCAAAATGAATATCTCGCAAAAATCGGCAACATCGAGGAATTCTCTGAAGTTGATCTTGGGTGTATTTTGGGCACTTTTGTCTTTTTCTGTATTTTACACTATTTCTTTTAATCTCTCGAACAATAGTGGTCTGAGAAACGTGAAAACGACGAGCAAGTTTACGAGTTGACGATCCAACACGGTTTTCGGCAAAGTGCAAAAGCCTTTCTTGGATCCTGGCTGCAGCCAACTTTCGTGGCCGACCACTTTTCGGTAAGTTCTGTCAAGGTATACCTTCCTCACATTCTCGAATTGTTCGATATATGGTTGCCAGGGAAATATTTTCGTCAGCAAACAAATTCACAATGTTACGCTTAGGCATTTTGCCAACTAAATTATAAACACTTTTTCGCAATTCTACTTTGTAAGACATTTTACAACAACTTGAAGATAAAATGACAATTGACGTCAATAAACAAGGTATCCATGGTAACGCTTGGCCCTAGTTCACTCTTCAAAGTTGTTTCTCAAATACATAACCGATAAAATAAAATAGTCTCAAAACTTTCGGTTCACCCGTTATTAGATAATTCTGAGTTGCATATTAGTATTTCTGTTTTATGCCGTTCTGACCCATTAATTTTACTAGGAAATATTGAATGAGATGAACACAAAGAAAAAGGCAACATATTATAAAACTTATTCACAATTATGCTGAATGAGTGAAAGTAGGAATTAATTTTATTAAATTGGACAGCCTGAACCTCTAAGGGGTAAAAATATATTGTTTATTAATTTATTACATAAATCTGATCGCTTCTTCTTTTGACCGCTTGTGAAGTTAGTGTTTAATTCATAAGGGTTTAAATATCAACATTGCTTTTTCTTATGGTATTGTATTGTATTCTTATTACTTTCCTTAATCACTCGTTTTGTACGTACTTGGAAGAACAATCCAAGGAAACCACATGATAATTTATCAGGAAAGTGAAAGATTCTAGTTTTTGTATGTCCTGATTTGTATCTATGTATTTGTCTTTAAATTAAGCTTTCAAACTGAAAACTATTAGGGATGCCGTCGTAAAGTCAGCTACATTTTACATCTTCGGTATTCGAATTTCGAATGTAAAGATTATAGCGTAGCTGATAACGCAAGCAGTGATTTTCGTCTCAGAGATAAAATTTCAAAGAAAATATTTTCTTTCACTTTAAATTTTTAAGTTGCAAATTAGGTAGATTAAATCTCCAAATTTCAACGTAAATCCGCGCTTAGTACTCTCTTGTATTTCTTTCTTAAATTTTATTTTAAATCCTTTTTCAAATCCAGAGATAAAACGGCAAACGAATGGACATAAATTGCAGCCGCCCCTGTTTTCAAAGGATGTACTCCTACGTATTCTGCCTCTTAATTTTCCTCTTCGCATCGTGTGAATTTCCTTGCGGCATTCCGTTTCGTGCTCTAATAAACGAACAAATAATTTATAGCTGTCGGCATTAGTCCACCGAAATAATTATCGCTTATTTGATCTTTCCCATAAATTTCGCGAATTTCGGTTGTGATATGAAAACTCGATTGGTTCTGACGGTTTATTGTCATTTGCCTGTATGTTCGATTTCGTGGGTGGGTGATGTTACGTTGCATTAGCGTGTATAATTTGGTAGCAGGCAAATTCCGAAATGTTGCGGTTTAGCGGCACAAGCTGTGCGCGTATCGTTGAATTAAACTTGGCTTTTGTACAAGTTTTGTTTCCGAAAATTAGGTAGAACTTCGTTTCCATACCACTGCATTTTTAATGGAATTTTGAGTCTCATTTGCACATCATTTTTTGTCGGTTTTGTTTAGGTAAACGCCGCCAACAAAAGTTAATTTTATTGAATATTGAAATTTTATTGTTCCCAAGTTTCTATTTGTAGGTACCCAATCGATATAATCATATAGAAGCTGATTATATTGTTGTAAATGCTGAATTAAAGTGTGAAACTGGGTTCCATGTAATTCGCATGTATTGCTGCAATATTGCTTATTTCATAGTAATATACATACGTAATTAATCAATTATTATTTCAATTTTAGTATTAGCTGTTACTGTTAGATTTGTATTTTATACGTAGGTGTGGATTTGTAAATATTTAGTAATTTATTAGAAAATATACAGATTTTTAAGTTTAAAAGCCAAGCTTTGATCTCCTTGATTTTGAGTTACAAATATGTATTTTAACAAGTACAACCGATTGATAACCTAACTGTTTTCCGCATATCAATGTACAAATAGAAGCAGTATTTGTGTCGTGATGATAAGAATTATTCTGGTAGTTACCGATTGCAAATGTTTCGGATTATGTTTTGGTCGTGAAGAACAAAAAATGGCCACCACTTCACCTCACCACAGATTTGAAATTTTAGTTATATATACAGCAGACGCTCGATAACGTGAACTAATTCAGGCCCGAATGTGTTGACATAATCGAAATGTTTATATTAGCGAGCGTGATTTTATTAATCAGCAAATTATTAAAAGAAACGTTTAATAACACAATTAATATTGTGTTTGCTAATTGTATCACCCTGCACCTAGCGCACCCTCGTCTATGATTTTCACTTTGTCACTCAATCTTAAACACTTTCTTTTATTGGATGTGAATGCCATAGTCGTAATGCTTAAACGCATGCAATATGCTTGGCTTAAGTGTATCAACGACTAAAATAAAATCAGCGCTGCTGCTACAAATAATTTGCTGAGAGTCACGTATGTACATTATACACTATATTGGTCCACCCATCCGAGCACTGGCCAGCGCGGATTGTGCTGGACTACCGGTTATTGTTTACCGTCACTATATCTATCCATAAAAAATACTACACATTAGTTCGAAACATTTACTAAATTAACGTAATATATTTATATACACTCTAAGAAATGTGTGGATAAAGAAGCATTCGCGGCAAAAATCAATCACATGTCTGTTGTGATTATTTATAAATTTGAATACAGAACACAAAATTGTTGCCTAAGTTACTATTAGTGCCGTGTTAAATACAGCTAAGAGCTACAGTGCATAGAGATGCTTGCAAATCCGCGTCTTAGATCTCGCCCAATCAAGACAAACAGAGTAGAGCCGTTAGAGAGGAATATATGGAAAAATATTAACAGACATATTTAGCTATATTTCAAATTACAAAATTGACACCTGCGTTAGTTTTACAAAGACAAATATTTCATTTATTTCTTTGAAAACTATTATTACCTTCAGATGAAGATCTAATCCTTGCTCTTGAGAAAAAGAAGCGCTCCATTTTAAAGATCATAAGCGGCTTGGGAATTCAAATTTTAATGCAGGCTTTTTCGTTTGTTTAATATTGAGCTGTCTTATCACAAATGAACGATCACCACCACCTCGTGTTAGACCAACACAGCACTTCCTTTCTCTCGTAGTCGTTGGTCAGTTCATTTAATAACTGTGTGGTTTGGATGTCTTCTATTTGGATAGCGTTCAGCATATAACCTTGCCGCTGCATTACAATTACCTCTCCAAGAATCCAAATCATGTGGGAATACTCAGCAAATGTGTATTCCACTAATGCAAGCAACTGGGTATCTCAGCCTCGGAATCTGTAACTTGAAAACCAAAACTATTAACTTTTAAACACAATAACGGAATCACTGGAAAATATCAAATAAACTTTAAGGTAAGCAAACGGAATTATTATTCGGATTTTACAACGGCGGTTAATTTCAGGAACGGATATTCAAACAACAGGATCTTCTAAGACTGTTCTTAGAAGAAAGGTTAAGGAATAAAAGTCTGGAATAAGATGACCTGAACTGGCCGGGCATGGGATTTTATCCCCGCCATTTTACGCTTCGGTCAGGCGCGCCACCCCACTCTTGTTTGGAGGGGCCGAATGTTCTAGAACATTTTAGAAGGTTATCAAAATTTCCTGGTCAAGATTGCGAGCCATATGTTTGTTGACGCCATATTTCTTGAAAAGTGTTGAGCTCACAATGGTAGTTGGTAATTAACACCAATTAATTACCGCTCATCATTTTTGACTCGTTAAAACATAATTAAAAAAAATAAATCAAATAAAACCGGAAGAAAAACACTAATTAATGGGGTAATAATTGAATGTTCAAACTATCGTCCAGTTACTTGTTCGATGACTGCCAGTTGTGACATGTCTTTGTCTTACCTGTGGCTTTGAAAACTGTTCATATTGCCGCAAATTTGTTTCCAAACGCCTAAAGGTACAGAAGGGGACTATTCGGGTATGCTTTTGCATATCGTCGTACTGCAAAGTCCGCCGCCCGTCTGCATTCTCCCAAAATCAACATCATTCCTCGCCATTAGAATACATTCTTATTGCCACAAGAATCTGTACAAATCAACAACTTTGTCCACAAGTTTGTTAACTTTTGACAAAATGGTAGCTGCCTGTCCAAAGGACCCTTAATGTAAAAAAATATTTTTTATAGCTGAAAGGAATAGTTAACTTTGCATCTCATGCACATGTAAGAGATGTGCCAACTTACTTACAAGTTAAAATGATCGCACTGTATGTATATCCCCAAGAATATGATTTTTTGTTATTGAATAATCGTTTTGTGCTTCAAGTCATAACTTTACGATAATATATCTAGAAATATTTATATAACTAATTTATCACCGGTAAAATATGTTGCAAAAACCAGGTTAGTTTTTCCTGTTCCAGAAAATGCCACATATTTAAAGATGATCAAAAATGTATTACTAAAACCGTTTGACGCGTATTTGACGTTTATTAAATAGGTAACTATCGGTGGAAATCGGGACATCCAAACGCAAAATATTCCAGGAGTTCGTCTCTTATGTGAATTATACTCTTTTACAGCTATTATTAAGAAAATTTTGCTTGGAGCAAAATATTTTCTGAATGGCACAACTTACAAAGGCTACGCATATTTTAATTTTTGCTGGAATTTTTTCTGGGGCGTGCGATCGTAGCAAGCCGGAAATAAAAATAAACTTGGTCAACTCGGGGGGTCAACTAGTTGCTTCAACATATAGTAAATGTTTCAATTATGAATATCCTAACAAAAGATACCGTAGATACCATTTTCATACGAATAAGTGCAATAAATGCTCAACAAGCTACACATTTTTTGATCATATTAAAACATTCGGCAATAAAACTGTAAACAAATGTTAAACCTATCTTAGTCCAAGTCTGCATCATCAATAATTCAAAGGTTCCCAGAATTATTGATGATGCAGACTTGAACTAAGATAGGTTTAAAATTTTTTTGCAGTTTTATTGCCGAATGTTTTAATATGATCGAAAAATGTGTAGCTTGTTGAGCATTTATTGCATTTATTCGTATGAAAATGGTAACTTTACAAAAGACAATTTAAATGCTTTAAAAGCTAGTGCTACAGTGTTATTCTCTTATAAGTTAAAGTTGGCATGAATTCAGAGTAATAAAGGTGAATGTGGTGGAAAACTGTCAAATGTGCAATTCCCATTATGTACTGTCTCAGAAGAATTAACTCCATGCTAATTTACTGTTATGTCAGTACAGAAATAATAAAATTGGTGTTCTGCAGAACGTTTGACTAAAGTGGTACAAATACTGCCGAGACGTGCAGCAATATGTGTAAAATTTCCTTGGTTTCTGCGATTGAATTAATGACAACTTTGATATATGGGAGTTCAAAATCTCTATAAATATACCACAAAATCATTATTCTCGTGACACAGACATCGATCAGAATATTTAAGAATTTACAAGATATTATATTTAAAAAGCAAGGTTGATGTCATTTCCGATTATTTCCGGAAATGCCACATGGCGTTCGATACGCAAATTCGGGAAAAAATATGGTCGTAAATCATAGTTTCGGAAAGAAATTTTCTACAGTAAATAGAAGGGCTATAAGCTGGAAAGTTTTTTTAGCTGCCTCTGGTTTTATGGTACAATTCTGTTTGTTCTAGTATGCTAGCTAATACTGCAATTAAAGATAATTTAATTAGATTTAGTTTGGTTAATATGGGTTTAAAATTGATTAACAGTTTGACCAGTTCGGTTTCTCAGGTAATGTGCATAATTTTCTTTTTGCACTGGAAAATGCAACAGCTTGTTCAATCACGAAAATGTAAGTTAATGAATAGCTCTTAAGGGATTACTAAAGTGCCTTAAAATTAGCTAAAATAAGGGTTTCTTATTGTCACCGTAGCTACGTTAGTTATGCGGTGTTTTTATATACTTTTAATTAGTAAACATTTTCAAACTGTAATAAAACGAAACAATGATCGGCAAATTGATAATAACCTACTATAATAACTAATTGAAGTAGTGAAAAATAGGTTAAAATCAATATACGCTTATGATATATTTAAATTCAAATTACTGAAATTTTTTTCACTTCATTATAACCTACCATTCTGTAAGAACATAATGCTCACAACTCTAATGTAAAGGTTTGATTAATTTAAGAAAAACAAAGCCAAGATTATATAACTAATTTTGTTTGTTTAGCATAGCGAGCGGCGATGAAGTTACCACAACTTAGCTAAGCTACAATTTCTCTACTATAGTGTATTTCTTGCAGCATTACCGGTGAAGGATTAGAGGCTACAGTACTCTGTTATGCTGCACAACCAGTGTAGTTTATATCTCTGTCTGTAGCCTGTGAAAAATACCCAGCCGACTGAACCGTAGAATATTGCTGCCTGTGCATACCGGAGGCTAAACTATAGGCGCGCGTTTACAGATGCTGGCAATTACCAGCTATAGTGTTAGAACGACAACCTGCGTTCTGCATCTCATGTGTATTATCAGCAATTTACGAAACGATAGACTCTGAAAAAGTTTATAGTATTTTAAATGTGTATTGAAAGTTTACGGAGTTTTGAATAGGATTTTTACAATGTAGTAGTATAATGTAGCTACTAAAACGTCTACAGGGTGTACCATAAGTTGAAATGTAACGCCCCGTAATATTGTTCGGTAGTGAATATAAAACAGCTAAAATATTTATTTTTCGCAAGTTAGTTTCTTCACGTGAGCCTCTGAAGTTTGAAATTCGAATGTTACGTATCTTCAACAGCAAAGCTAAACTAATACATACCATCGATGAAAGTTCTTCATCAAAAAACTTAAGATACTAACAATAAAAATGACTTCTACCTGTTTCAGATCCTAAGATTTTGTTGAAAACACGAGATTTAGATATGGCATTAAGGCAAATCTAAGCAAGTGCAAGGCTGATAGTAATTTCTATTTAGTTTGACACTACTGTTCCGCATTTTACAGTTGTCAATTACACTTTTCTGCTTTTTTTATGAATTCACTTGCATTAGTGGAATACACATTTGCTGAGTATACTCACATGATTTGGATTCTTGAAGAGGTAATTGTAATGCAGCGGCAAGGTTATATGCTGAACGGTATCCAAATAGAAGACATCCAAACCACACAGTTATTAAACGAACTGACCAACGACTACGAGAGAAAGGAAGTGCTGCGTTGGTCTAAAACGAGGTGGTGGTGATCGTTCATTTGTGATAAGACAGCTCAATATTACACAAACGAAAAAGCCTGCATTAAATTTTGAATTCCCAAGCCGTTTATGATCTTTAAAATGGAGCGCTTCTTTTTCTCAAGAGCAAGGATTAGATCTTCATCTGAAGGTAATAATAGTTTATAAAGAAATAAATGAAATATTTGTCTTTGTAAAACTAACGCAGGTTTCAATTTTGTAATTTGAAATATAGCTAAATATGTCTGTTAATTTTTTTCCATATATTCTTTTCTTCTAACGGCTCTACTGTGTTTGTTTGTCTTGATTGGGCGAGATCTAAGACGCGGATTTCCAAGCATCTCTATGCACTGTAGCTCTTAGCTGTATTTAACATGGCATTAATAGTAACTTAGGCAACAATTTTGTGTTCTGCATTCAAATTTATAAATAACCACAACAGACATGTGATTGATTTTTGCCGTGAATGCTTCTTTATTCACATATTTCTTAGAGTGTATATAAATATATTGCGTTAATAGTTAGTAAATGGTTCAAGCTAATGTGTAGTATTTTTTATGGATAGATATTGTGATGGTAAACAATAATCGGTAGTCCAGCACACTCCGCGCTGGCCAGTACTCGGATGGGTGGACCAATATAGTGGCGTATGCAATCCGTCGTGCTTCGGAGGGTACGTAAAACCGTTGGTCCCGGTTGGCATACATACATCTTTGACAATCGTAAACCATGTAGTGGAACTTCTCTTCTTTGTTCGACGGATTAGGTTAGCCTCCTGCCCGGTATACGTGCAAAGAGGGCTCATAGAACCTACTCCATTGTAGGTAATTAACAGGCTATTGGCGTATAATCAGAAGAAGAAGAATAACAGTGATGGTTATTTGAGTCTATTTTCTGATACGTAAATATTCACTTAAATAAAATAATGTTTAACTATAGTCAATTCAAGTAACGTATACTGCGATTCTGTACTACAGAAACATACATTCTAAATACCAGTTTCTATAAGTAAAATGCATATCGTTTATGTATGATAATCAGGGTGAGTCTCCTAAGATGAATCTGCTTAATATTTCGTTTATTTGAGATTTTGAACAAAAATTATTTTTGGGCAGATTGTAATAGCCAGTGCCCCCTACGTATACGCGCAATAAGGATATCATTTACCTTTTGTAAACAGATTAAATACTTTTAGCAACAGGGAGTAAATAATATTTTTAGGTTAAAACTTTGCTGCTGGTCATTACTTGGAACATTGTTCTCTGTAATAACCCCTTTAAAAAACCATTCCTTTAAGAGCTCTCTTAATATATTATCATATTATCAAAAAATGTTGTAATTTTGGTGTGCCAGTTCAAATTAACGTGGCCATTTGGTAAAAATCTTAAAGGAAACAAAAGTACATCTACCTGAAATCACATACATACCAGGAAACAGAGTTGTGTCGAGACTGTCTTCCGAGATTTCGCATTTATAAGTAAGTTTGTTTCAGCTGTTATCGATTGTACTCATTATGACGTTAATTCGTTTACCTTAATTTAATTTTTTAAATGATAAAGAAAACTCAGTTCGCGATTTTACCCTATTATATGTATCTCACGTGAAAATTCCAATTCAAAATTAGTTCTTGTTGCCATTTCATATTAGGTAAAAGAGAATTGGTAATACATACTTTGTTTTTCAAAAACTTTAGAAACAATTGCTCCACCCAAGAATTGAAACCGGGATTTTAGGTGAGAGCCTGGCATTCAACACATCAGCCTATTTCGACTCTTTTTGCCTCATGTTATTGTTGCATATAATAGTGGCATTTCCCGAATCTTTAATTAATTGATTTATCAAAACAAATTAACGTCGTAATGACTCTGCAACCTATACTATAACAGTTGACACAACCTAATTTGCAAATTCATTTAAAAATATCTAGGAAGACAGTATCAGCGTAACTCTCGTTCCATGATATGTGACTTCAGCTAGATGTACTTTTGTTTCAATGTAGATTTTACCCTAATACAGCACTAATTTGAACCAATCAAGATAACAGTATTTATGTTTAAATAGTTTAGGCAAACTCTTAAAGTAATCGTTTTTTTTTTCAAAATGGGGCGTTACAGAGAACGATGTCGCACGCAATGATCAACACTAAAAGTTTTAATAGTTGCAAAAATTATTATTATTCCAATTTCTATAAATGTTTAAATATGGTTAGAAGAACCAAGTAATAATTTTGATATTTCCTATTACAATTTGTCCAAAAATAGTTTTGTAATACATCAAATAACCGAGACCTTAAGCTAACTCGACTTCTTGGCACATCCATCCTGTATATTATGTCATGTGAGACTGACGAATTAAACATGAAAAATACAGACAGCTATATTGTGTGTCCCTGTTTCAAAATACATACTTGCAATTATTGTAACTGACAAGGTAACATTTTTTTGTAATTCACTGTGACCTCGACTGCCAGCGCTTATTCGCACTACCCGCGCTTATTCGCACTGCCCCATCGAAGTCCTTACACGTTGCTTACTACCAGAACTAGTAGATTCAAGCAGGTGCCGTCAACAGGAAATTAGAGATATTTATTTTACCTGATCGGAGCAGTTCATGAGGTTTGTCCTAAGAAAACTGAAACACACATGAATGTTTTTACAATAATAACTAGTAGAAAAACGTCATCAGTTAAGTATTAAATTTCAACGGATACAAATTGTTATTAAACTTTTTATTTGTGATTCACAACACTTGTCAATTGGTATGGTCAAATGCCATAATTACCGGTTGCAGATTTCATTTGTCGCAGAATTGGTTCAAAAAATTAAAATTCCAGATTCTAGCTTTAATGATATTCAAATAAAATTTATTTCGATGATACGGCTTTATTTTCCCATAGAAGTTGGGCTGGGGTTGTTGTTTTCCACACAGAACTACTAATGTTCATTCTCGATTTAAGGTGGCCTTTTACGCGACCCACCCGAACATTTACATTTACGAATGTTCTGCTCAATTATCAAACAGAAATTTATTTAAAAAATTAGAAATGTCAATTGTCCAAAATTTTAAACTAATTGTATAAAAAAATGGATGAAAACGATAAGAAACTACTATGCAGATACTTATTTGTTATAATTATTTGCCTATCAATTAATATCTAAATTATTTTTGTTATTATTTTGTATGGTGGTAGCTCAGTTGGTAGAGCGCTCGTTTTCTGAGTAAAACGTCGATTCTGGCTTGGGTTCGAAACCTTGTCTGCAACCCACCACACACAATTAATGCTAAAAACCTTCTCTGGAATTTCTGTCGTTTGAATTCGACGTTAAACAGTAAGTCCCTCGTGTTTGTTCCTTAGCGCTGAGGAGAAACAGGTGGCAGAGAAGAGGCCGATGCCCAGCAGTGGGACAAAAAGGTTGTCAATGATTATTGACTAATTGTATAATAAAAACATGTTAACCCGTTGTGATTTTATTATCTAATTTTCTATTTACTTATACCTCTACCTGCTCTAATCCCCAGGATCGAAATTCGTGGTCGAACAGTCAGTTCGATTGATGGGGATTTACGGACCACCTGCCGAGAGGCCGAACTGAGATACGCCCATTAGGAAATCCTTCTGCATATTGGTGTTAAGCAAGTTGCGTACCTATATGTATTTCCTTCAGAGAAGTTCCGATTAGAATGTAATAGCTGTTATAAAATATCACTTTGACGAATATTATGCGAAAATGCATTACGTTTAAACAATTCTGAATATATTTCTGAATCTATTTATGTAAAGAATGGCACGTACGGATTAATTTTTAATTTTTTTTTAAATTAATGTTTATACATGAGTTAATTAAAATAAACAAATTGGTTTGTAAAAATCATACGAGACGCTTAAGTTAAAAATAATACCGTACGTGTCTTGCTTTACCACGAGGCGTTACATTGAAGTATCAAGCATTACTACAAACAAATTTTTGGGAATGTAATATTGGACAAAAGGATTTTATTTCTAATGGTAATTTTACTTAATACGGTGGGTTGCCTAACCCCTGCCCTTATCCCCCTTAAACATCACGTTTGGTTCTGGAGTTATTGCCAATGTTTCACTAACAAAACTGAACACTTTAAAACGGAACTGAGTAAGTCTACAGTTGGTAAAATTCCTTCCGAATCAGCTTGTAAACTAAAGTTTCTCTTAAAAAATTATCAGAATATTCACACCCTTAAGAAGAATACATGTAGATGCATTTGGGAATGTTTTATTAGTGTTAAAAAATGCACCTATAAATAGCCTAACTAAAGAAACCTGTGCTGGATTCTGCTTGATGATAGAGAATCTACAGATTATTACATGAAACATATATGCATACTGTTCTCGAAAATACTTACGAATTTGACTAAATATTTAAAGATGGCACTCCTTTAAATATTCCAATTTAATAAGGCCCTGGTCATCATTGACTAAATTTCAACCATCAACGTATATTTAACAGTTATTATTATGTTGATTAAAACCTCCTTTTATTGATTGCTTAAGAGCGTTATTAATCCATTTTCCTGCTTTTTTTACTGTAATTATATATACTTTACAATCTGATTCAATTTATTCCAGTACAGCCTTTTTACAAATAGCAATTGATTATGTGTTTCGGAACAACATATTGAATGCTAACAACAGTGCACAGTAAGGGTGGGAGCAGAGCTAAAAATAAAATAGTTATTACCGAGTGCTGCACTAATAACTAGAATTACAAACTTATCTTCAATATACCCCAATGTGGGCCTTTTATTACATTTTTATTGGTTTATACCCTACATCCTGCTCCAAATTGCACGTTCATTTCTATTTTCCCTGGTTTGTCTTATTGTGGAGAAAATTCTTTCAGTGCACGGATAGAATTTCCATTTTTCCTATTTGTAATTTGGGGAATAGTACTAGGCGCCATTATATTTTAAAATATTCGGTGTTCGATTGCGGCGCACACAATAAAAGATTTCTTTGTGTCGGCAGCTTCTTTTATCTTCAAGCGGGATTAACCGCTTTCTTTTTGTTCATATAGACATCCGCTCGCATTTTTATCCTGGTATTACCCATTCATAGTCGCCTCCTCCACCTTCTTCTCGGCTGCTGAATAACGTAGTGCTGTGCTTGCTAATAAATATACCGTATCTGCCTCTGCTCCATCTCCGGCAAAGGTCAACACCTGAGACCTTGATGTATGTTCTGAAAAAGCAGGCCTCGCCCTCGGAGGCGCGCAGCTCCCTTTAACCCCTGCAGCCGCGACACGCGACCCCATCTGATATGCCTACATCATCAAAATGCACCTTCGCCAAAGGTTTCCTGCTTGTTTCTGCGTCGTTAGGCGAATATATCGGCTTTCAATGTATGTAAATGTTTCGTTTCCAATATCGTGCTCCAGCAGCATCTGCCAGTAAACAGTTTTCTAAGTCAGAAAAAAGCGAACATGTTACATCCCTCATAACATCCACTTTATTCCTTTGGAAATCCCCATACTTTAATACGAGGCCCTGTTTTGAACTCTGCGTTTTAAATATGCATTGAGAAATCCATTAGGTTCTCCTGATCATCAATACACATTTATGGTGAGCTATCGATTTAACATTAGCGCATTTAGATACTTCTACTGACTACCCCATGTTTCACATTCCGCTAACAAAAATATTTATCGGCTATTCCGATATGGACTGATTTTCCCAGTTTGGAAAATTGAGAATCTTTTTATTTGTTTAACTAATGCCACAGCTTTGGGAAGCAACGCGCTATAATACTAATTCCAATATTATCATGTGGAAGTACGATTAATTTATCAGAATAAAAGAGATTATTATATATATTATTATATATCAATTTTTGAATTAAGAACTGGGTCGTGAGTGAAGCAATAAAAGCAAAAAGAGAGCTGATAATTGTACTTTTTATGCGGAAAAGCTCTCCCTTTTTAATCTAATTAGTATCAAAAAATAAAGGAAACCAATGAACTATTGGAAGAAACAGCATTCATAGGAACGAAAATAATCATTTGCCTTCTGAATGTAAGAATTTATTATATATATATATATATATATATATAAGAGTTTATTATTCCACCTTTTAAATTAGATTTGTACCAGTTCTTTAGCGTAATTGCCCAGAGAAGAAAATAGAGAAAATATTACAGTCGAACTGTTCAACGAATTCATAGGAATAAATGCGAAGGAAGGTAGTTGTATGTATCTTTAGAATGTAACAACCAGAGTTGATACTTTACGTTATCAAAATATTTGCAGATTATTATTGATTTTTGTACGTTTTCAATAAGTTATGGTATAGTTCTTCGATGCAAGGGAAAATATGAAAATAAAAATGTGATAGTCGAACTATTGCACGGCAAGAATCATATATGAAAACAAAGCTGAGGTAAAGTCGTTTATATCGTTTGAATATAAAGCTAAAGCGTCGCAGTCAATATCGGAGCAAAAATGTGAAGGAAAATCTTGGTATAACACTTATCGTATGAGTGTAAACGTTGGAATTGATGCGTTCAGCCATAAGAATAGATAATGTCTATTATTCACAATAATCATTATCGAAGATACAAGAGTGGGAAACATATGTGAATGAAAGTATACCAGTAGAACGATTAAACGAAAATGAATTCATAACAATTCACTTGAGGAAAGTAACAAGGGTTTGAGTTTCGAATATAAAAGCCTAAATTAAGACGACCTATAACCATCTGTATTAATTCTTGTAACTCTTATATTTTGAGTATTTTAGTTGTTTAGTATAATAACTGTTGAGAGCAGAAGAAAGCAATATGAAGAAATTATTACAGTAGAAACTATCGAACGAAAAATAATTGCAGAAATTCAGATGAAAGAAGATAACCGGATTTAGCGTTTAAATTTAAAACCTATACTTGTTGTTTTCAAGCAACAGAAAAGACAAATGATTGTTGTTTCCTGTGCCTTTTAAATGAGGTGTTTTACAACTTTTCAGTTTTATCAATGCCGAAGTATCAGTGAATGAAATGTAACTCAAAATATAACTGTTGAAACACTGAACGAATAAGAACGCATTGGGATAAATGTGAAGGAAGATCATTATATAATGATCTTCCGTCACATTATTCCATTATGTCTATGTATTTCTTCAAAATAATATTAAAAGTTAATACGGTCAACTAGCAAATGCGAAGTATTATTAATATGTGTATCTTTTTAATGAGATAGCATCTAGTTTCTTAGTGTACTCAGTGTAATCAAGGGTTAACAAAGGATAATTAAACATTAACGAGAATGCTATAGGCCAACTATTAAGCAAGGCGCAAATGATGGCAACAGAAGCATAGGAAGATCATGGGATGTATGTAGAGTTGATATTTGAAAGCAACAGGAAGAAGCGTTAAAGGTTATTACTGACCCATGTACATTTATTTTAGATGTGTTCTAGCTCACGAACCATAAATGAAAACGTTATAGGCAAGCTACCAAATGAAAGATACTTAATGGAAGCAGTAGAAAATTTTGAACATCGTATTTATTCCTAGAATGTTAGTGCTAGAGTTACTACTTTTAATCAGCAAGAAAATAAAGGTTGTTATTGATTGGTGTACCTTTTAAATTGTATTTTAAGCTTTTGTTGTAATCAGTACGAAAAAAAGCTACAGAATTATAAACTAATTCATAGCATCAAAGGATTTTCTTTTTCTAGAATATATGAGCTTGAACAACAAATACCAAAAGAGATAGTTGAACTATGGAACGAAGAAGAATGGAAGGGAATAAAAGTATATATCTCTTGAATATAAGATCTATGGTTCATACTTTCAACCAAGAAGAAAAATATGTAGAGGTTATATTATCCTTGTAGATAACGTTTGTTAATGTTAGTAGTGTTGGTAAGCAACACATTAATAAGTTTCTGGCAGTTGAATTTGATTCTGACATTTAAAACTTCGATTTTGTTGTTAAAAATCCGTCCAATCCGCGTGCGCTCCTACAGTTTTTAAGCGCTGAGGGTGTGCAGCCGTCGTATATTCGTACGCGAATGCAAGCATTGTATGGAAATGCATGTATTGCATACCCAACTGTGCAGGAATGGTGCCGAAAATTTAAGAATGGAAAAGAGGGCACTGTGTATGAGCCGCGACCAGGTGCACGGTGTACTGTATTAACAGAAAACAATATGACATGTGTGGAAGGTCTTATTAGAGAAAATCGTTACATTTCAATTAAAGAAATTTCAGGAATTGTTGGTGCTACTGTAGGATCTGTCCATAGTATTGTTCGTAATCGGGGTTGCAGCAAAGTTTGTTCGCAATGGATTCCTCGTCTCTTGTCTAATGAACAAAAATGGCCCTACCTGTGGTTGGGGCCTCTGAACCTTTAGTAGGTCCAGAGCCAGCTTTTGGAATAGCCTCAAACACGTGAGGCACGAGATCTGGAATCACGCAAATGCGCAATTTCAGCATTTTTGGACATCCAGACTCACACCCAGACAGTCTAGAGTCTTCATCAAGAGCCCTTCGTCTAAATCGGTAGACTATACTCTGAATCTAAACAGAAGACAAATCAGTATACTAACGGGCCTCTTACAGGCCACGGACACCTGAACAGTCATCTCCACACTATAGGGATTGTGTTAAACAACCAGTGTATTTACGAAATGTCAAGAGCGAGAGCATACCTCTGAACATGTCCTCTGCAAAGGCAAGGTGTTAGCGGCCTTAAAACGCAAACACCTTGGCTCTCCCTTTCTTTAACCAAGAGACATTCAAGACATGCCTTTGAACAGGATTATGTCCTTCGCCGAAGCGACGGACCTGTTCAGGGAGTGTAGTCTTCTGTAGCCCCAAGGGAGCACAGTGGGCCCTGGTGGCCTAAGTGCAGGAGCCTGCTCTGACCCATGGAAAATCATCATCAATAATCAACCTGGGTTTCAGTAAAGTTTGTTCGCAATGGATTCCTCGTCTCTTGTCCAATGAACAACAATGCTTACGAATGAGCTTATCTCTGCAAAACCTCACAGACTATAGGCAAAAGGTGATGACTTTCTTGTGTTAATAGTTGTTGGTGATGAAACTTGGTACCATTACTACGAGCCATCCAGTAAGTTATCGTCGATGCAGTGAAAAACAACAAACAAGTTCACCGCCACCGAAGAAGTGTAAAGCACAAACTTCTGCATCCATCCTATAGCCCGGGTCTGCCGCCTTGCGATTTCCATATTTTTTGACTGCTATAAAAGGTGTTAGAAGGTCGGCATTTTGAGTCTGACGCAGAAGTACAGATAGCTGTGGAAGACTTCTTCAATCAGCAGCCACAAGAATTCTATGAGCAGGGTATACATTGGTTAGTAAAACAGTGGGATAGGTGCCTTAACTGTGACGGTAATTATTTGTAGTTAAATTGTTGAGTAAATATTTTTACAAAGCAAAGATGAAATTGAATACACCTCGTAGCATTTAGATCAGATCTGGTTCAACCGTGTAATGGAATCAGTGTAAAAGGACGAAAAGCGAGAAAAATATGAAGATATTGTAGTTGAACTACTAAACTATAGTTTAATCATCGTATTGATTCGAACTAGAAAATTGATAGATTGAGTGGAATAGGAGATTGGTAGGATCCGCGAAATGAGAGTGCGATACAACATTCTCAACGGAAAAGCAAAAAGGAGGACAGGAATAGAAAGACCCAGGGTAGATGGTTAGATGGAGTGGAGATGATATAAGAATTCTAAAAATGAAAGGGACGTGGAATAACACGTAAAGAAAGAAACTGATGGAGGAAGCCAAAGTGCACACAGGGCTGCAGAGCCTAGAAGAAGAAGAAGCATCCACTGGCAATAAAGATCAAGGTCTCATCACTTGGATGTGAGAGCTGGAGTTGATAATTTGGACTAACCGATAAACTATTATAAATGAAATGTTTTCCATCCTGTAGTGCCACCCGTGTCGAAGGTGGAAAACAGATTGTAAAATGAACAAAAATAGTATATTTGAGCAGGGACCGCGGTGGTCGAGTGCGAGAACGCACTGGCCACTCGAGGTCACAGTAAATGCAGTTGCTCCGTTGAGGCGATCGAATCCCGACTGGGGCGACCGCATTTGCTTAGTTAAGTTTAGGGTGCATGTTGCATGAATGTTTAGTATGTAAGGGACGCCCGCACCCCCCTGGAGTAATGCGAAAGCGGTTCCGGGGCGGGGGGGGGGGGGGGGGGGAACGGTAGTATGAATGAGTGAGAACCAAAAAAAAGTATATTTGAGCAAAAGAGATTTTATGGACAAAAAATGATAGAGTTTTGTAATTTATCATTTTCGCTACGTTAATGCAATACTTTATTTGTTTTAAAATGAAGCTTAAAAGTTAAGGATTATTTTAGTTAGGAGGTTGTGGAACATTGTGTATTAAACTTTCAATGGGGAGAGAAACTATTTGGTGTAAAAGTTTGTTGAACCTTTTCATTTATGGCTTACAATGCATAAACAATGTGTGCTTTTAAGGTATCTCAAATGGGAATCTGAAATTAAAACTCAAAGAAATTTGCATGTCTGTTGATAGTGGTATTCTAACTATTCGAACCGGTAATTTAAAAATATCTGTATTAGATTTGAATTTCCGCAATACGCGTAACCACTGTAAAACTATCCATTGATTATATAAATTATTGTATGAAGGGTTAAACGTGAAATTTAACCGGAAACTTTAAATTCTACCACTAACTAACTTCAAAATAGGCCCCCTGTGCCTCATATACAAGTTCTCGTTTATACAATTCGCTTTCCTACTAGTTAACTGTAGTAGGAAATTATCGCGAATTCTATACTTTCTAAAGAAAACCAACAATAACGGAGCGCGTGCATAATAGAAGCAATTTCGAATATTTCATCACCTGTAAAAGCCAGTTGGAATTCGAATATTATTTGATATTGAATTTTACATCAGTCACTTCAAGTTTATAATGAAATTTCTGCCTTTTCGGCATACAAAGGCAAGCGTGTGGGCTGGTTAGCTAAATTACACATGACAGTATTTGCAGAACTGCTGCTGCTGCTGCGTAGAAGCGTACATAAATATGAAATATATGACGAAAATCACAAAAAGAGTGCCCGAAATTTACTTATCTGTAGGCTGGAAGTTCGCATATTAATTTCGACTTCACACCCCTGTAAATTCAAGGAAAAATATGGCAAGTTCCTCTCCTGTAAAATATAACATTTTTCCATTAATTGTATTATAGTATGTTTAATTCTAAATTAACTTTGTGGAAAAACTTTAAACTTTATGCTGTACCAAAACGTAATTTCTGGAAGGAACAATAGGGGCATAATCAGAAGATATCCGGTTTAAGTGTGCGTTTTGAGTCTTTTACTACTAAACAACATACTCTGACATAAAAGTTTATAAAGCTCCTGTCACGCATATCCCGGAAAGTTGTGTAATTTAGAGTAATAACTACGCAAATATATGTTAAGCTAGGATTTACGAACAATTAACATTCTGTAATCTGATTTTAATTTGTTCCAAGTTGATTTTGCTGCCTGTTAAGACTTCCCACACTTGTGTAATGAAAACCCTTTACCCTTATTGGACGGGAAACATTAATTTCAATATTGGGTAATATCATAAAACCATTGCTCTTTTGCACTTCCATTTCCTGTTATTGACCGAAATTTTACATAATTGCACGTTCAATACCATCATGTTCGTGTATTCCCTTTAATCAAATGAAGTGCGGTTCAAATGGCTTTCATCCCTCAATATGCCGTTAAAATTGTCCGCAAAACTCGTTGAATTCGGTTGAAAGGTTATGGCAATATTTCGAATTACTAACAATAGTTTGACCGTGGTGATTTTCACCATCCCTTGTTTATTCGTCAATTAAACTTGCTGATTGGAAAGTCTTGATGAAGGTCTTGTTTCGGAAACCGCCTGGAAATTCCCTTTTAGTATTTGATGTGCTTGTAATAATAGATTTTCACCACATGCAAACTGATTTTCCATTATTATGTGTAGGACTCTATAGTTCCTGGAAGGTTTAATTAATTTATATGGAAATATTATTGCAAGTATTTGCTCTTGTATGTAATTATAAGGTGGGAGTCTTCGGTTGGTTAGGCTGTTTAATAAATAAAATCAGTACAAATATAGAATACAGGTTGAAGCAATCACTATCCATTACAAGACTAGTGATTTAATATATTTATCCTAGCCACTGCTATACATTTGACGTTTGTGGATGTTTTCTTTAAGAAGGTTGCTAGAGACAAAGTGTAATCCACAACACCACAAATAATAAAAAAAAACTAAAGAGAGCATAGAAAATGCTTTTCGTAAAATTGGTTAAAGATCCACAGTTGCAATATAACTATGTCAACCTCTATACAAATAATAATCATTGGTAGTTGTGGTGAATTGAGTCAAAACATTTTTCTTAGTTTCCAATACGAAGTGAGCAATATCGTCACCTGAAGTTTTTGCTAAGCTTAATTAATTTCGAAGCAGATGATTGATTGACTAATACTGAACGTAATGCTCTTTCCAATATTAATTGCTTCCGAATTTTGAAAGCAGGTTCATTTCTGTTTTTTAATTCCTGTTATTCATTAACTTAAATTAACTTTATTTCCTTAATACTTGGCTAACAAAGTAGAGCGTTTTATGTAACAAAGGGCCATTTGTCTTAATTTAGTGGTTTGTAACTCGCTGTAACTCATATTCGTTAATATGAATTAGCGTGACACATTTTTAAGGTCACGTACATCAGAGTAGGAGCCCTTATTCATCGGAGTTATAAAGAATTATAAAAAGCTTACACCTAATTTAATATTGAAAGCTTTAAAATTGCTTTCCGAACATATTTATAGCTCATCGAGAATTTCACGTTTATGAATTATTTCTAATGTCAGCTGTTATTTAACACAACGTTTCAAAATTCGTAGTTAAAATTGTAAAAGATTTTAATTGCAAAAAATATTAATGAAATTTTTTTGTGGGAGTTCGGTTCGTGATCCAGTTCGGGGTGCACGCGTCTTGTGGAGCTCCGCTCTCGTTTAGGGAGTTAACAGCGTTACATCTGGAATAGTCGCGGGCAGGCGCTCGAAAGAGCTTTGCGCTATAAAATAGGCTAACTAGATTCAATTTGAATAGTTAAGGGCACGCCGGACAATAACGGGGACTTTGTAATCCTAGAAGTTATTAATGGAAACTAGATGTTCGTAGAGCCAACCAACATGTCATGTATTTACTTCAAGATTTGTAGAAAAAGGTTTTGAAGTATTTGTTGGAGAAAATACAACGCTTTTCTTACAAGAAGTTGGTGCTCAAGAAACAAGCTAGCATGTTTTGTTTGAGTTAGCTTCTACCGAAAAGAATTTAATACAAGATATGACTGTGAAAAGCAATTTTGATTTCTTTTCATTTGCTGCACAGAAACAATAACATCAATTGCTGCTGTGTTAGCTTTTTTGTCGTCCTAGAAAGAAAATTGGATTGTCTTATGCACACTTTATATGAAAAACATGAACATAAGATATTTGAAAATATTCGAAGGACTAAAATGTGATTTTCAAATTTGTGATGATCACAGGTAGTAGGTGGCAGCAACAAAAATGAGAGAAACCGTTTGATTACAATAAATAATCTGTATTTCAAATTTTCTTTATTACACATTAAAATCTGTGGCTAATTAAACTATCTTCTAATAAAATTGTTTTACTTGTTCTAAAGTATTCGTTCTGCCAATAGTTTCTGCGAGACTCTGTTTCATGGCAATTTGGGATAGGTATTTTAACAATTTAAGTTACTATAATTTCAATACAGACGCTCAGTTTGACGTAGAACCGGTTTGGCGCAGCGATGACTTGGCGCAGGGATGGTTTGGCGCAGCGACAGTTTGACGCAGGCACGGATTGGCGCAGGCACAGTTTGGCGCAGGCACAGTTTGGCGCAGGGACGGCTTGGGCGCAAACGTATAGTATCGTATTAAACGTTTAAAATATTAAAAATCAGTCGCAAAGAGTGACGCATTTCTTTGAGTTTTTAAGGAATCTTTTTGTATTTGTATAATTTTAGATTTGGTCATTGACATTTTAAAGAATTAATATTATACAGTGTGTTCACGGATGGAGTTAACAAGAGGACAAATTGACCAAATTTTCAAAGATACGAAAGGAAGTTATTTTCCATAAAAGTTTTTGTTTGTCAGACAAATAAGATTCACCATAAAAAAAATTTAATTTTTTGCAGGCTATTCAAAAACTACAAAAACAAAATTGTGTTAATAATAAACTTGCGTTAATTGCCATTTTACCACAAAATGTTAAATGAAAAATTTGTTTTGAATTCAATGTTCGACCAAAATCCAAAGTTTTAAGAAAAAATCTAAACTTTGTAAATTATGATAAAAGGCGTATTGCCATTTAATAAATTTTTAACCTTAAAATATGTGTTTTAATTTATCTCCCTCGGTAGTGTAGTGGTTAGCGCTTGCTTATAGATCCAAGAGACGCGGGTTCGAGCCTAGCCGAGATCGGTCAGATTTTTCTAGCGGGGAAAAATGTGACTGTGCGCCTTCTGTCGGATAAGAAGTAAAGTCGTACTTCCTGTGCCACGTTAAAAATCACTACTGGGGTAGCAACTATATCAGATAGGCACAATTCGTAGTAAGGGTGTACAATAAGCCAATAATTGCTGCAGTATTTAGAGATTCTTGGAAAACCGCATCCTAGATCTCGCTCAGTTAAATGCAAATACAATAAGCTAATTGTAGTCACGCTCGGAGGAAGGGAAACTATCAAACAAATGCCCTAGACATAATATGAACTAAAATATGTTCATTAAATTAATAATAAAACATAAACATATGCAATGGTGTCAGTACTTTCACTAACATACGGTGTATTTTACAGTAGGCAAATAGTAATTTTCTCACAAAATAACATAAATACAACAGTATTATTTACTACAAATATTTAAAATATTTATTATATTCAGTTTCATTATTAATAGAATTTGATGATTTAGTAGTTTTACTAATATCACAAACTTTTTTAGAGAATAAACTGCTTTTATACTGTTTGCGCCCAAACGACCCTGTGTCGAATAGTTCTTGCGTCCCACCTCCCTTGCGCCCAACCATTCCTGCACCCACTCTTCCCTGCACCCAACCTTTCCTGCGCTCAAACTTCCCTGTGCCCAACCGTCCCTGCGTCCAACCTTTCCTGCGCCCAACCTTCCCTGCGCCCAACATTTCCTGCGCCCAACCTTCCCTGCGTCCAACCGTCCCTGCGTCCAACTGTTGCTGCGCCCAATTGTCTCTGCGCCAAACCGTGCCTGCGTCCGAACGGGTCTGCGCAAAGCCATCTGCGCCAAATCTGCCACGCACAATCGACTTCACCAAAACATCCTAGGTCGAGAAACATCGGGTTGCTCCTTTATAAGATATTGCGACAACTCCCAACGTTACAGGTGTTGTTTGTGTTGCCTATGTTTAATTATCCTTGATGTTTGTAATTCGGAACTCGCATTGCACTATAGGCCCTTGCTCTTTTATGTCACTGGTATAATGCACCATAGCATAGTATGTACGAGGTACTACAGGATACGAACACGAATGTGATTACTTTCGAATTGTTAATTATTATAGTTTAGATTTTTTTATAAATTCCGTTTTCTTTTCTCCCCAAAGATTATTGTATTGAGTTTGCTTTTCGATCTACGGCAGCTATTGGTCACATTATTTAATAATAACATGAATATGTAAAACCTCATACACACAATTCTATGGCTAGCTAATAAGACTGATGATAGCAACTCGTGTAGTCAACTATGTATGTAAAAGCAGCTATACAAGCCCAGTCCGTTTCAGTTAGCCCACTTACTGAAATTTCATTTTCTTTAGAAATTATTCAAAAAAATGTAAAACTTACTTTCTTGATTACATATAAAATGTTTTGAATAAAATTTCATTTAATAACGTAGAAACGAAATTAGTGAAAATACTGCGTTTTATTCGTCCACCTACATCTAGCATTATTTATAAAATTAGGGGAAATCGAGGTGCATATGTAAAGCCACAACCAAATAGCTCTTGCTCATTGGCAGTAGCTTGTCAAAAGTGTTAAAACTACTCGAGTCCTTAAAAATAGATAGAGGAAAAGTTATTGATGAAAAAACTGATGAAAATTTTGTAAGTGTATCAACTGAAGTTGGACCGGGTTCGTCGTCTACGTAATATTTAATTTGGTTATATAACTTAAATTGTTTTGCTTATTTTAACGTAGTAATAATAATTACAACAAAATACTGCAAGTACAGAACCTGTTGGTTATGAGTACCTTCTTAATTAGAAACCTTATTTTTTTATTAATTTTTTATTTATGTATATGGCGTATAATCTACCATGTCTGACAATAGCAATTTTTGAATTATTTCATGTATTTTGTTTACAAGATTCTGGTGGACGAACGTGATTACCTTTAACTTAACACACGTTTGTCACTAGTGTTTTCACCCTTAGACATACTCTTAGTAGCTGGTTGGGGACGTTATCGCAGTTGTTGTAGTCGCTTCCTCGACCCTAAAATGATTACTTTTGAACGATTTGAACTTAGGGAACAAGAAGAAATTGCCGGCTGCAAGATAGGGCTGGTAGGGCGAGTATTCGACAACGAGGGCAGTATGAGAGGGTGCATTGTCATGTTGCGTGCCCAGTTGTTGTTCGCGTGAAGTTCCGGTCTCGTACACAACGCACGTTTATGTAAACGTTTCGAAATTTTAAAATAAAATATCTGACCTATTATGGTTGAGTGGTTTAATTCCAGGTGACTAATTACAAAACTTGCGACCGGAAAATACGGTGATAATGACTGTGGTAATGATTTTTGGTTTAGATATTTTTGTTTCTTTGGTGGGATAATGGTAGTAGCATAGTAGTTCAGATGAGTTAGAAGAATTGCTTACTCAGTATTTATGTTTATGTAGTTTACAATCCGTAAGCATTTATCGAAAAGAAATCGATTTTTTATATAATTTTGCCTGGAGTTAAATCAATTTAGTCCGTAAAATATTACAAGCATGTCGCAAAATAATTTATTAAAGTTGTCTATACAGGGTGCATCAGAAATAGGTACAAATATTAAATCCGATGGTAGATAACAATATATATAAGATATGAGAAAACAATAATTGAAAATTTGACTCAAAACTGTTTGAGTACCGCAGGATAATAACAAAAATTTGAGTTCAAAACCATGTAATGCAAAGGAGAGTAAGACAGAAGCGCAAAAAAATTTCTTATCACGTGCCACAAACCAATACTATTAGGTAGGTCAGTAATTTCTATTCAGTCTGTTTGTTTTTATCACAAGCCAGATAAGTTTTTACGTGTTTGCCACTTCGGATTTACTTTACAATTACGTAATAACCTTCTTTTCACATTTCATAAATTTTTCGCTGAACTAGATCCTCGTCATCCTTAACTAATATTTTACTTATACGATAATCGCACCGCTTTTTAAGTTCGCGCACTCCGAAGTTTACAAATCTTCTTACCGTGGTATAGGACACTTTTGAAACGCTGTTTTTTTTTAACAATCCCTGCACTTCCTCTTTTGTTTCTCTGAGGCCGTTGTAAATATTTAGCACGATTTGTTTAGCATCCAAGGATAATTGTTTTTTACATTAGGTATCTTCTATTTCTCCACCACTTTCTTGCGATACGTCTTCATTGGCGACTTCTTCATCACTCCAGGGTATCCACATTTTCAACTCCGATCCGTTTCACTCTAAAGTTTAAAAACAACTACTGCCATGTTGTAATTTTAGAGATAAATACATTAAATATCAGTATAAAGTCATTTATGTAAAATGTTTACGCCAGATACTATTTATATCAGATCAGTTGATGTTAACCACCATCAGATGAGCGCAACTGCTTTTTGCTAAAATCCGTCTATTTCTGTTGCGCTACGCATCTCCTCTTATCCCTTGGGTCTCATTTCATGAAGATGTTTCAATTGTATATGTTAATATAAGCGGTATTTTCCATTTCCGATTTAATGAATTATATTACTTAATGTTGTGTTTAACTATGCTAGAATTTTTCTTGATCTTATTTATACGTTTGAAAATAGACATCCGTGGGCAATTTCTTTTAATCGAATATTTATCTGTTGGCGTTTCAGAGATATTATTAGTGGCCTACAATAAAGTTTATATCCTGCACGTTAATAGCAATAAGGCGCTGGCTTGGGCTGGGACACCACACTTAATTTCGGTAGGAAATGGAAATTAAGTGAATATTTTAATTAAAATGTAATAGGTCATGGATATCAATTAATTCAAAGTAGTAACCATCTCTTGACAATTTAAGTTCCACCTTTAACCGGGCTTGTTAATTTACTTGACTTGTAGCAGGTTTGTTCGTAAAATTAGTAGTTTCGAGGTAATTTAAAGCTGATAGCGGAGGTAATTTGGAAATAATCTGTAACCTCGACTGAACGGCTGCCATTTGTAACCCTAGTTGTCGTTTCCAACTGCGATATTTTTCATTAAACTCTTAGAAGGAGTTTCGTTTGAATCTTGAAAAGTTTAAGTGATTTGTACTGCAACCACCTGCTCTTTTATTTATTTTTGTACAACGTTTTACTTAGACGTAATTTTGGGCGTTTTAGGTCGGATTTTACTGCTGAAATCGCTGTGTGAAGCGACAGTTTCGTTGAGTAATTATATCATTTTCATAATTTTCTTTATTAAAATGACTGGGACACTGGGGATTAACTGATCCAGAATGGCCTTAATTTTCTGTTACAAATACTGAAATAATTATGAGGAGAATCACAGTAAAATCGAGTTTAAATCTAAAATTACGTTATCTTGAAGACGTTTACGTAGCTTGAGACGCCTTTGTATTTCTAATTACTTCCTTTGACATTTTCCATTTGGCCTTGACAGGGAGATTGCAATTTCAGCTTTTAAAGGTTGCGTTCAATCTTCAATCTGCGGTTTGATGGTTTCATCTGTGATTCATAGATACTGAAAATGGATTCGGCGGTTTCTATTACATGACGTGGTGTAGAAAAATGGAAAATGAAAACGGAGATGCTGAAAATGGGAGGAGTTGTATTGTGTGTACGCATATTTTGTGTTTGCTTGCGTACAGAGACTTGCGTTTGGTTTAAAAGCCCTAAAAATGTACTAACCCCAAACGACAACATTAATAAACTGTTGTTTACACAGCGCTGCGATCTGCAGCTTTGTGCTTGTATTTAACACAGTTTAGTAAACGAATTTGGCCTAAAAATACAAATATTCCGGCTATAAAACGATGCGTTTACAGTACATTGCTTTAAATTGCTTTTACGCCTCTGTCTGTTTTTCGAGGTTGGTTATATTGTAGCGGACCCGTTAAAGACAAGCGGGCTTCCTAAATCCCCTTCATTGGTCCGGGGTTCTTTATATATCTATATATGTCTGTTCTATATAAAGATGGAGCTACATCTCCGGTACAAATTGACATCTAGATTTTGTTTTCTTTGAACTGTGATTTATTTCTTAGCGCCTTTCCTCGTAAATCTCACTTTACCGGATATAAACAAAAGGAAAATAACTGACCAACAATGCGCGCACACACACATACTCGCGCGCGCTGAATATTTTTCATCCATTCTTGAAAGAACAAAAGTGAACACCGCTTCATAATTATATTAATAACGTTACGGGCTCTACGTGGTGGCTTGAAATATGTTCGCCTATATGCATGCAATTCTAATTTGAATATTTTAACTCCCGACGCTATATTATACGTTGTTGAATATCTGGCTATTTTCGGTGTCAAACCGGCCGTTATTGTATTCATTTTCCACAAGTGAAGTAATTTATTCAGCGGGAATTAGTGGCTATGGGCATCCGCTATAGAGGAATAATTTATTGTTTTTTGCGTTACAAATTTACACTTTAATGAAGGCATATAAAATAACTACGTTGTGCTTCTAATTAGTTGGACAATCGATACGTATTTTTCCCTCTTAAATTATAAACCGAAAGCGATTATTCATCCAAATAATTTGGGCCTTGTATTATTAATAATCAATAAATTCAATATTCGTATAACACTACCTATAAAATATATTTTATCACCTCTGCGCTCACTGAGGCTCCAATCTCCAAAGGCACTTTAGTATAAAAACATATTTTTAATCCACTCCGTGTTGTAGTTCCCCTTTAAACATTATTAAATTTTGCTGGAGATGTACTACCTAAGATGCCCTGCTTTTTCAAGAAATCAGGATATATCCACCTGCAAAACAGCACGCCGAAACTATATTATTTTTGAAGATGACATAGTATGCAGTGTAAGCAAATTGGATGTACCTTTTATTGCGTTTTCGTTCTTGCTAATAATTTGACAAAGGGATTCCTCGCAAGTCGCGCTCAAAGCTCCTGAATAACTCTGAAATGCTCCGAAAACGTTCCGAAATGCGAAACAATGGCCATTTTCAAAAATACGTCTAAATATCATTCTAAATTAAATAGAGATTCAATCTTGAAATTACTTTTGAGTTTTGAGCAGCAATTTCTAAACTGTCTCTGTTTCGCAAAAGGAGTGCAAATTGAAATTTATTTTTCCTTTTACAAGGCTCTGCTGTTTATAATTATCATGTCATTAGTGCATTAAATGATAAATCCTCTGAAAAGCTTGTATAGCCTTCATAAAAGTATAAACAGTTTGCTAACCAAATTAATTAAATTTCTGGAATTACACGTCGGCTTTGCAGAATTATTTATACTTCTGATTTTTCTCCCACGTTAGAATTTAATGCTCCGTAAACTAATTTCTCTTCAAAATATGTAAACCGTTATTTTTGTGGTGGATTTAATGTATTTCATATTTTGCTGCCCAATTATAAAATTTGACATCTGGTAAGTTACTATGAAAGATTTATAAAGATTTCTTTGCGGTTTTTTGTAGTATACATAAAACCGTTTTCATGTCGTCATCTTTAGTAAATGAAACTCTGAAGAAGGAGCCTGAATAAGGTGTAAGTACTTTTTTAAGAGGAACGCCGTTGCCTCAATCTGTACCGTGTATGGCTTACAATTTTCCTTTCCGCCTATTTTTACAAGATTTCGTAAATTGTCCTAGATTTGTCTATATCGTTGTCAATTTCCTGGATAGCTGCGGAGTTACCTAAACTTTTCTCGATTTGAAACACAAGAAGATGAGTTTTTCTAAATCGAAACAGATATCCATGGAAATCCATAAATTCACAATAGACTTTATGTATATACCTTAGTTAATTTTTTTACTAATACTGAGTATAGGGAGGGTTTTCAACAATAGCTCACAAAGCAGGCCCAATTTTATAAGAAAATACTGCAAAAATGTGTCTTAGGTTTCCACTGTAAAATAATGGGGGAGTTACATTAAAAGACATTCGTCACTGTAGTTCGAAATTATAATAAGAATAATGGTGGTAATCACAACTTATGACCGATCGTTTATAAATTACATAAGGTTTACTAGTTATCAGTTTTTTTTTAAATAAAACTACTGAATTTTAAATTAAAATACGGTTGCAACGCTTCTGCATTGCATTTATGCAGTTTCTGGGTAACAAACAGCGGATGAGATCAGAACTCACTGGCGGCGACAGGCAGGTGACATGCAACAGATAATAAAACACGGATTTACTGATCTGTCAGTAATTACTACAATTCTTCATATCTTCTGGTGCACCAATCCTCCAGACGGATGCAGGCTATTGGACAACGTCCAGCCAGTTTCTCTGTTCACAAGAGCGCGAGGGGGGGGGCTCAGTCCCACATGCGAAGGCGAGATTATCATTAGTGTCCAGACCCCCACGTAAAATTCAGTCGCTGCCATCGTGGCATTGATGTTGTATTCATAATAATAATTCGAATTAGACTCATTTTCCACACAACCTCTGCCTCCCGAATGATTCCTAAGGGAATAATGATTAATCATGCCACACACATTATCTACTCATATAGCTACTTATATTCACTACACATATAATAACAATTAGATAATATGTAAGCATTTAGGAAAACATGTATGACACTTGGAGTGTTCGTTTAGCGCTTGAACCGAGTAGACGTGTGTTGCGGAGGAGCAGAATAAACGAGCACTTTAAACACGTTAAACGAGTTCTTGAGGAGAGTTCGGTGGCCAGGTAACTGATTACAGTGTGTGAGGGTGTGTAGGGATACAGGTGCGAACGAGGTGACGCCAGGTAGAAGAAGTCCGAGCGGAAACAGAAGCCCGAAGAAGGAAAACAGACGCGGGCCCAACAAAGAGGGACGGCCACGACATAGAGCTAAGTACAGTAGATAGTGGATAGTGGACGTAGGCATTGGTAATCGTTTGTAGTATATAGCAGTCTCTTACAGCCGCAGGTAGTAATTACATTACCATAAAGTACTCTGGAAATAAATCAGGGAATTAAGGGTAAATAAAGAGGAAAGTACAGCGGGGGGCGGGCGGGAGGAGAATTGTAGAACTGTACAAAATACAAGCTTTGGTTCTAAAAATAGAAGCAGGTACTCGGGTTGGCATTCCTAAACAGCCGCATTTGGGACAAACTGCAGAAAACGCGGTCAGAAACGCATTTATTTTAATTCAGAAGTAGGACACCCACCCTGGGATTAGATAATACGGTAACAGGCAGTTAAAATTCCGGTCAAGCCACTAAGGCAAAAGAAATAGGATCAATAATAAAGCGATCGGAACCGTTATTAATAAGAATACAAAGGTGCAATAGGGAAGCGGCCTGAAAAGTATCCAATTTCATGCTGAAATTAGTTCATCCGTTTATTCCAGTAATTAAGAGCAGGTAGCTACTACGAAAACTAACTATAAACAAGTAAATCAGTCACGCCGTCGGAAACGCATTTGATTTAATTCAGGATTAGGACACACATTCCTGGGATTAGGTAATCCGGAATCAGGCAGTTAAAATCCAGATACATCCACTAAATTAAAAAGAAATAGAACCAATAATCAAGCGGTCGGAATTGCTATTAATAAAAATACATAGGAACAATAGGAAAGCGCCCGGAAAAGTATTCAATTTCATTCTGAAATTAATCCATCCGTTTATTCCGGTAATTAAGAGCAGGTAGCTACTACGAAAACTAACTATAAACAGGTAAATCAGTCACGCCGTCGGAAACGCACTTGATTTAATTCAGGAGTAGGACACACATTCCTGGGATTAGGTAATC
>JABXWE010102089.1:0-21330 GCA_014611495.1 Limonius californicus
CTGTATATGCTTGAGTGATCTGGTAGTCTGTACTGAAAGATTGTTTCTTTATGTTTGAATGCACTTCCAACCAGATGTTCATTTTAGAACCGTCAGTGTATAAGATTTCTTTATGTGGAAATTTATTCAGGATGTCATAAAATATATTTCGGTAGATAGCAGGATTTGTAGAAGTTTTGGGGAATTTTATTAATTCAAGGTTGATTAAAGGATCAGAAATAGTACATGGTAGTGGGGATATCGGCATTTGGGTAAGTAGAGGATTGATTTGGTAATCATTGAAAAGGTGGCGAGCACGAATATTGAATGGAGGTACAATTATTTTCGAGAAGGAGTAAAGGTTGTGGAATAAAGGGTGATTGACTGCATGATTATTTGGGTGTTTTATGTTGCCCGTTACTCGGATAGTGTATGCTGCAAGCTGAACTAGGAGTCTATAGTTTAGGGGAAGTTGACCTGTTAGTGAGTATAATATTTTTACAGGGCTTGTACGATGTGCTCCCGTGGAGAGTCGAAGGCCATGGTGGTAGACTGAGTATAACGATTTTAATACAGGATTGTTAGTCGATCCATATATACAGAGGCAGTACTCGATTTTGGACCTAATTAGAGTGTTGACAATGGTTATTAACGTTTTCGTATTGCTTCCCCATTCTTGATGTGCTATTATTTTTATGATGTTTAGTGTGATTCTGCAGTTGTCAATAGTTCTTTTAATGTGGGGTATCCATGTCATTCTGTGGTCACGTATGACGCCAAGGTATCTGATTTCTGTGACATATTGGAGAGGTGTGTCATGTGTTACGCTATTTCGCGCATCATTGAAATAAGGGGGGTGAAAATCATTTTGAGTAGGGGAGTTTTGGTCGAGCTGCTTCGAAAGAGTGTCGTACGCCGCTCGTAATTGTTAAATTAAATGTTCCGTTCACGTGTCCTCAAATTTCACATTCGTGGTGATTTAGAATCGCGGCATTCTAGCCGGATATAACGAATGCGGAATCTGTGAGTGCCGTTTTGGGGCTACTAGTGTTAAGAAACTCGTGGCTCGTGGAGTCGAGTTTTTTTGTGAGTTAGATTGTGTAATCTCGAAGTCCTGAGGCGTCATATTCTCCGTTGTGGAGGCTTTACATTGGGGATTACGTTACTACAGTAGCCGCGTACGTCGAAAGGTTCGAAGTCAGAGCTACCGCTACTATCTTGTTATCCATTTTCCAAATTCTGAAGTGAATGGTATCACTGACGTCAGTTTACATCTGTCGGCTGTTCCGGGCCCAAAATTTTCCGTTGGATCGCGCAGCTTTGTCGGAGCGGATCCCCTCTTCTAACTGACGCGCCCGACTGCGTTTCTGCGTGCAGCGGAGAGCGACCTGGTGGAGGGTGGCCGTCATCCTCGAAGGAAGCACCCAGAAGGTCGGAGTAAGTGACTCCTTTTCAATCTACTTTGGATCTGGTTAATGGTGAGAAGCTGCTACTACAGGTAGCGTACCAAGATTGTGATATGTAATTTGTGCAGTTTTGTTTATGGTTGTTGATATTAGAAGCTATATACTGGTAGCATTCGCCTTTGTTCTTGGCTTATAATATTTTATATGTCCCAGTTCACTTTTAATACTTTTGCCGATATCATCATTTAAGATTATATGAACATTGTTATTTATGCTGTGTTGTATGGGGTAATTTGGTACCGAATTCGGGTGGTTTATCTTGAATATATGATATATAATTACCGATACCTATTTGTGTGTATTATTCTTATTAAGAGAACAGTCTGGACCCAACGAGAATTTGGTGGTCTGTCTCGTTGGGATTTTGTTATCTGCCTAGTAGTAGCGTGGACTACCTGGCGCCACGCACATCCCTCTTCGAGGACCCACGACCTTCTCCACTTGTCAGCTAGCCGCTGCTACACCTGGGGACGTCCAGGCCCACATATAGTGTTCGGCGATTTTAAACCGTAACACATGTAATTTAAGGACAGGTGTGATAAGGTGGTGTTTTCTGCCAAAGGTTATACATTTCGTTTATGTAGGTGAAAACTGCAGTCCGTTTTCTTTCGACCACTTTTGTAGGTTATCAATGGCGTGTTGCATGTATCTTTGCATGATACTGGAGTTTTTGTGAGAGGTGTATATGACTAGGTCATCTGCAAACAGTGATGTTTGTAGTGTGCTTGAGATTCTCTCGAAGATGTCATTTATAGCAATTAAAAAGAGAGTTACGCTAATTACAGAGCCTTGAGGGATTCCATTCTCTTGGATCTCTTCCCTAGACGTGGTACTGCCCAATCGCACTGTAAACTTCCTATCCTCTAAGAAGTTTTTGATGAATTGTACAAGTCGTCCTTTGTAACCCCATTTTATTAGAACTGATAAAATTTTATGTCTCCACACGGTGTCATATGCTCTTTGTATGTCGAAGAAGACAGCCGTTGTTTGTTCTTTTTTAACAAATCCATTTTTTACTATCACTTCTAATTTGCTTATGCAGTCTAGAGTAGAACGGTTTTTCCGGAACCCACTTTGATTTTCGTTAAATTGGTTTAGGTTCTCAAGTTGGGCTATTAGCCTGTTATTGATAATGCGTTCTAGAAGTTTACAGACGGTGGACGTTAATGCAATGGGGCGATAACTATCTGGATCGTCTTTCGGTTTGTTACCTTTCAATATGGGGACCACAATGGATTTTCTCCAAAGTTCGGGGAATACTCCTGTTTTCCACATGTAGTTATACATTTTAGTTATCTCTTATTTCAGATTATCTGTACTATTCTTTATCATTGCGTAGTGGATATTGTCAATTCCAGGGCTAGATTCTTAGATTCTTTTGTCTGCGCAAGTGCATATTCGATTTCATTTTGCTGTATGTCAACGTTGTAAGCTTCATTTCCGGTTTCTGGTATTATTAATTCCATATTTTCTGTTTCTAGTTTTAAAGTTTGGAATTCTGGATCATAATTATCTGAGCTTGAATGCTTTCTGTAGTGCGTTGCTAGGATGTTGACTATATCTTGTTGTGTAGTAAATATTTGGTTATTACTTTTTATACCAGTAATATGGAAGGATGACGGATTTCCATTCATTTTTCTTATTTTATTCCACATTTCCTTAGTTGTTGTTTCTAAACTTATTGAGTTAATATACATTTCCCAGGATCTTTTTTTGCTTAGTTTGATGGTTCTTCTTGATTCTGCCCTCAATTTTTTGTAAAAGACAAGATTTTCTATTGATTTACATCTTTTATATTTGTTGAATGCTTGATTTTTCTTGCGTATTGCTTCTTTACAATGGCAGTTCCACCAAGGAACTTTGTATGTGCTGTTCATGTTCTGGGATGTTGGAATTGCTCGCCTGGCTGCTTGGATAATTGTCGAATTAAGTTCATTTACACTGGTATTAATGTCTTTCAGGACAGAGAAGACGTAGGGCTGTTCGTTTAACTGTTCCTCGAATGTATTCCAATTCGCTTGACTTATTTTCCATTTCGTATTACTGGTGATCGTGCTACTCGTTCTTTGGTTGATGGTAATGTAGACCGGGAAATGATCACTGTCGTATGCATCCGGTAGTACTGCCCAGGACAGTTTTGAGGCTTGTCTGGGACTACACAGTGACAAGTCAATAGCTGAGAAAGTATTGGTTCTCATGTCGAAGTGGGTGGGTTGTCCAGTATTAAGGAGAATAATATTATTACTATCGAGAAGTTTCTCAATTATCTTGCCTTATTGTTGACCTTGTTGCATCCCCATGTAGGACTATGTGAATTAAAGTCGCCTGCTAGTATATAAGGCGTTGGGAGCTGTTCTATAAGTTCTTCTATTTCAGTTAGGGTAAGCTGGTAGTTGGGAGGAATATATATATTACAAATAGTAAGTACATAAGGGTGGTATATTTTTATGGCGATGGCTTCTAGGTCTGTTTGCAATTGGATTGATTCTGAGTGTATGTGGTTACTTATAAAAGTAGTGACGCCTCCGCTGGCATGATCCGTATGGCGATTTTTAGTATACTGGTCGTAACCTTTCAGATATGGTTGTTTATTGCCTTTTAGATGCGATTCTTGAAGACATAGCACATTAGGTTGATGTTCGAGGAGAAGGGTTTGTATATTTTCTAGGTGGGAGTAGAATCCGTTACAATTAAAGTGAATGATGCTGATATATGAGAGTTTTGGGGTATCCATTTTTGTTTGTAATATAAGAGGATCTGTTAGTATTCTGAAAATTCTTCTTCTGGGTCAGTATTTCCTGATTCACTCTCTGTAGTTATATGTTGGGTTGATCCTCTTAAAAAAAGATTCCTTATGCGGGTGAATCTATATTTTATCTTCTGATGTGTTAATAGTGGATACATATCAGTTAGAGTGTTTGTAATAGGTTCAGCGACTTGGGAATATCGTTCAATTGTCTCCGTCGGTGCGAACTTCATATCAAGAATAAATTCTGCAAGAGTATTTACGGTAAAGGTGTACGGATGCTGGACTTCGGCTAGTGTTTTTTCTAAAGGTTGTAAAAGTGTAAGTAATTCCGCTTTTTGTTCTTCTTGGGTTTTGTTTTGTTGACTAATAATTTTCCGTTTTTTCTTCATTTGTTTTTTTCCTTTGTCAGTTTTTTTCTTAGTGGTAGCTGCAGTTTCCGTGTTGGTGTTTTGGGATGGTTGTGATATTATTGTCGACTGACTTAGATGTTCAGACGAATTTTCTTCTGTAGGCGATCTATGGCGTTTCTGGTGATTAAATTCTGTGTCCTGTTGCTGGTTAATATTGGTTATGGTCTCAACGGGGGGATTAGGGCATTTAGATGCGGTGTGGCCTAGTTCTTTACATATAAAGCACCTCATTTCATCATCTTGAATGAATAATCTGTAAGAATCATTTTCATAATTGAGTAGAAATGAAGGTGGAAGGGAGGGGCTTTCTTCGGGGTTAATGTACAGGTATCTTCTGTAGCTAACTATGTGGGAGTACTCTGGATCGGTGAAACCCGCTCTGATGAAATATATTGGCGACGTTATTTTGACTCCAAAATTGTTTAGTGTCGTTTCTATGATTTCGTTCGGGATAGAAGGTGACACGTTTGAAAGAACAATTTTTTGACTTGGTGCTACTAATCTACGAATTGCTATTTCGTTATTGTCTATGTTTATATTCTGGTGATTTATTATTAGGTTATCTACTATTTCTTTTTGTGATAGATATATCCCTATTCTTTGATTTGAGACTCTAGATGCTGCTATAATATTTTTAGGTCCTACAATACTGCCAATTGCAATTACGTACTCTTTTATTTTAATATCTGGGAGTGAATTTAGGATTATACCTTGCTCTTTACTTGGGTGATTAAAATTATTTTTAGTTATGTTGGAATAGGTAGTCTTTGGTACAGGAGAGGATGTTTCTGGATTAGGGGAACTGTGATTGATTGCGATCTCATTCCTTTGGCTGGGAATCCCATCGACTTGAATTATGTTGTCAGAATTCATACCTATGTTTTGGGTTGTAGCCATAAGGCTAAACACCGTTAATTTAGTGTAAAGAAGAACCACCCCATAGGGGTCGTTAGCTAAATAAACAAACGGCCACTGTATACTATGTGTAAATGATTTTATCTACACAAGCAGTTTTGTTTATTGATGCACGTGGTTTTAGAAAACACGGTTAGCTTACGAAAACCAAGAGCACTCGTGAACCACACATCCGCATTCACACACGGTCACCATCGGACTTTCTACAATTATTTTAAGTTATAATATATATAATAACAATATAATATTAAAGTAGTTACTAATCTTAAATGCATTGTGCTATAATTTTTGGTTTGTTTGCCTTCCTCTTAGGCTACCTAAATTATTTTTAATTAGATTATAAATGACAATCTTGTTAGTTTTATAATTAAGAAAACATCAATTACTTAGAAAACTGACAATGACTATATTCTCTTCCTTTTCATACTGGTTTTCTTCTGTTCGAAATCCTACAATACCTTTGCATTTTAACATAAGAAAGGGCTCGTTTTTTTTAATTATTCCAGCAATTTGCGGAAAAGGTATCTTCAAAAAGTTGCAGAAACAAGCTACTAGGAAAAGCTTCTACGTAGAAAATACAACCTAGAGATAGCTTCAAATTAGGATTCCTTAGTTTATATTTAAGTTAGATTAGAGATTTGTACAGTACACGCAACCACCATTATACAGGGTGTTTATTAAACATTCGGCAAAAATTGAAGGGGTTATTCCCTGGACTATTCTAAGAATAGTTTGTCCTTTGATGATTTTTGAAAAGCCGCTTTGTTTCGAAGATACAGGGCGCGAAACATTTTCGACAAAACCAATTTCGATATTTTTCAAATTATTAATGTCGCCGAAATAAAAGTATGGCGTAATACACTGGGATTACCGAATACCAAAAATTTTTTAAAATGCGTTGTTATATTTTAACGACATTCCGATTACCAAGAAGGGCTGTTTTATCCACTAACTGCTGGCAAGTGCAGACATTGAAAAGAAAATCAGTTTAAACGTGGATTTCATTTGAATACGTCTCGTGATTGATCATTTTGTATGTGTCGAATTTGTTGAGTCTGAATGACGTTTGGCTGTTTGACGTGTATTTTCTGTCTTTAATACTTAAACTTTTGTTAGTGAAGTCCTCTATCATGAATCGCTATAGGAACACCGAGATGCCAGACATGTATTTCATTTATGGACTTGCTGATGGCAATTCATTACAAGCTAGGCGGTTGTACATTGAACGATTTCCTGACCGTAATGCCCCTGAAAGAAAAACTTTCCAAAATATTCGTCAACGTCTTCATGAAACAGGCACATTCAAACGAAGTGGAGGACCAGGAAGGCCAATGACAGTAAGAACGGTAGAAGTAGAAGAGAATGTGCTGGACATGATAGAGGAAGATCCAGGTACTTCTACTCGAAAAATTGCAAATACTTTGAATGTAAGTAATGGGACTGTTTGGAAAATTCTTAGGGACTATTTGTTGTATCCATACCACATACAACGCGTTCAGAAACTTCTTCCTGTTGACTTTCCTCCACGTATTGCATTTTGCCAATGGCTTTTGCACACATTGGTTCAAATTCCTCAACTACTGACGGTGATTCTTTTTACCGATGAAGCGAATTTCTCAAGAAAATAAGGAATTTTCACAATAAGCATGTGTAGGCTGAAGAAAATCCACATAAAATACTTGAAGATAGTTTTCAACATCAGTTCCCGTTGAACGGTTGGGTTGGAATTGTGGGTGACTGGCTAATTGCACCAGTATTTCTACCAGGAAGACTTACCGGTGGACCTCACTTATGGCCTGCCCAATCCCCGGACTTAAACCCCCTGGATTATTTCCTATGGGGCCATCTAAAGTGAATATTCATAAAGTAGTAATTTCTGTTTAAAGCATAAATTCTTGCTTTTACAGCTTCCCCAATATTTTGGATGCGAATTATAACATCAGACAGGATGTCGTTTGTAAGTTTGTCAGTATCAACACTGGAATTTAATTACACATCTAAAGATATACAGGTACTAATGCTCGTTCTACCATTTATACTATGGAATAAAATAAATTGATTCACATATTCAACACTGAACCTTTTTGAAAAAAATATACATATAGACTTAAAACATAAGTAACAATCCTTTGGGTTTATATGCTAAACATCTGTATAAGTCCCATTTTTAGAAGCTTCGTTCTACCTCTTCTTACTATTGAGTAAAATAAATTAATTCAGAAATCAACACTGAATTTCTATGTTTTCTTGTGTAGATTTTTTAACCTTAATAGCTTACATTTACTTATTTTATGATTTTTCGGTAGGAAACGTTCTACAACTAAACGCACTAAACAATTTCACAATTAAAACCGAACGCACTAATTCAACCAATGACTAAAATAACACAAATATTTTGCACTTTCGCTGTGATCTGGTCAGGGCCGATGTAAGACCCTTGCAGACCCCAGGTATTTTTATTTCCAGAGGTCGATGTTTTTACTCAAATAATTTATGAATCTTGAAAATACTCGCACATTTTAATGCATCGTAAAGTATAGAATTTCTTTATTTTTTTTGTTTATGTATATCTTTCAAGTGAAATATTGTAGGCCTTAAAAGATCCGTAGGTCTTAAAATGTTCGTAGAACCTAGGCAATGTGCCTAGTAGGCTTAATGGACAAGTAGGCGCACGAAACGCATAAGTAATCTCTACAGTGGCTAAACATTATAAAACTAGCTGAGGTAGCTACATTAAATTTTCTCTTTGTATCGCAATAAATTGTGTAATTTCTTTGTTTTTTTAATTTTTAATACAATTCACCTACATTTTGTTCTTGGGGTTGCTCTTACACGAAATATGAGTATCTAAACAAAACTGCGACTTAGAAATAAAAGATTCAATTGTAAATTATTTATTTTTATAAATGGTACTAGAGTAAAATATTATTGACTGATAATATAATTTGGCAGACGCATATTAGAAAAAGTTGCCCTCGGCGTCAAAAGATCTAACGCCGGCCCTGGGTGGACGTAGGACCAATAGTTCACAAGTCAATTCCAAATTAAAAAAATTTCTGTGAAGCGGATAGCAGTGAAAAATACTACCGGAAGAAAGGACATACCTATGATAAAATGTCCAACATATTAAAGTTTAAGCTATCATTTTTCAACAACGCTAACATTTATAATTTCCCGCCAAGAAAAAAATACATTCACCCTCAAAATTCCACGGTTATTATGAAACTTCTCTGATCTAAGTATTATTTTCTGGCCTTCATCGTACCAATTAATCAATGAGCAAATTCCTCAACTTTTCCAGGTTTCCCTGTTCTTTAAAAAGCATTCTCGAATTCTCGGTCTTTTGGCTTATTTTATCATCATAACTCCTCTGTGTTATCATCTTTGCCAGGTATTTCAGGGACACCCTACTTATAAATTAAAGAAGAATCGACAAAGATGTCGATGCATTATTGAAAATATTTTTCATTCTGCTTGTTTACGCTGATTATAGAATACAAGTTACGTAGCACATCTTTAAATTGCGAACATCTTATGTGTAAATTAAAGAAGAACGGACAAGGACGTTAACTAGTAATTTGAGGATTTTGTTGCTGTTTAATTGGTAACGATGGTTTCCGAATAAAAGTCATTTAACTCATATTTACTTTTCATACTTGTATATACAAGAAGAATCAACATGATTAGAGATTTCTTTGCTGTCTGATTGGTTATAATATTTCCGAAGAAAAGATATTTAATAATTGCACGTTTAAATTAAAGAATAATCGATTGGACATCAGTGTATGACTGAACATTTGTTGGCTATTATATTGTTCGTGATGTACTCCAAGTAAAAATTGCCTACCAAATATTTGTATTTTATACACCATACCATAGCTTAGAGAAGATTGGACATGGACGTCGATATATGATTTAAGATTTCTCTGCTGCTTGTCTGCTCGTGATGGTTTCCCAAAAGAAGGTCATGTGTTTGGATTTTAAATTTAAAAATAGATCCTTCATTTTTAGAAAATCCCTTGCCGATTGAATAATACACACTCGGGATGACTAATATTTGCTGTCGATCAAAATCTAGTGGGTATGATCGGTTTGAATTATAAAACTAGGTAATTACGGTGTAGCTAAACCAACTACATGTTTTATAGGGTTATCGATTGGTGCGCAAACAAAAATGAAACATTTTTATGGGCATAACATATGACTTTTTTGAATACCTTTGTGGTTATATAAAAGTGACACGTGGCCGGTAAAAGATTAAAGTTTATTGCTTCTCCCTTCGGAGTGACCAGTGAACCGATGAAATCGAAACGATAACCAGGACCCTGCTTTTTATTACGAGCGCCACGTTTCAAAGAGCTTTTTCCTTTCGGTTCATACTATATTTCCCCAGATGCTTAGCTTTAGTACTCACCTCAGCTACATTGTACGGAAAACAAGAATGGACACCAAAACGAAATTCTGATTATAATTCGTCCCCATATTAGTAAAAAATACATAGTCTTGGGAAGAGCCCTTGGAGAACCTTTGACAAAGGGAATTAAATCTCAATTTATAAATAACATTTCACTTGAATGGATAATTAATCCCACAATGACCCTTTCGCAATATTTACACAAAACTAAGTCTTTAAGGAAATGCGTAGAACTGAAATACTTTAAGACCTAAAATTGGAGCCATTAAAATTCCCAAGTAACCGCGAGTCTATAATTTTGTAAACATGACGCAAACGCACTCTGTTTACATATTCTTGCGGAATAAACTGCCGGTAACAAATTAAAGCCACCGGTATTAATTGTACCGGTGCGTCGTTAAGTTACTGTGCTGCGTGCAACTTGTGTTCTTAATCTTCCGACCCGTTTCACTTCAAAACATTAAACTCTAAATGAGAAACATTAAACGTACCTGAATGCGGTTTATAATTGTTAAACAAGTATTTATGTATTTATTCGTTACTGCGCACTTTCAAGTTCAATAAACAAAACTTGAATGTTGGAAAATAACGTACGCGTGTGATGTTTGATTAACTTCAAACTGCAAAATTATGTTTAAGTGAACGTTCAGTGATCTCGTATGATCAACACATTCATAAGCAGTCTGATTCCACAGTTATGTTTCTAATATTTGCTTTGAGAATATCTAAATTCTGTTTACTTAAATGATTAGAACTTTAGGCTCCTTCAAGTTCACGTAACACTAACAACTACTTATCTATTAGCTTTATACGAGCGAATGTGTATAATCAGTACGAGAAAATGATTGACAGAAGCGCGTTTTCCAGGGCCAAAATCGTTTAGTTTTCTAAGAACCCTTAGAAACAATTTAAATCGCTTATTACTGGAATAAAGTATCATTTAGGTGGCCTTCGGTATACAAAAAGTGATATTGTACAGGTTACCCCAAGAGTACTGTGACCAGTTTATAACTCTGTTATTATGTTAAATAATAAAAAATACCTTAAAAGGGATGTTGCATGACACGAAATGTATTAGAGAAATTCATAATTACTATTTTGTTGTAGCACTTTGTGTAAATCGGAATTCGTCTTTTGAGCTTTTTTTTTAAATCGTGCGACTCGTGGTCTAGTGATTAGCGCACTTGCCTACAGATCCCAGCGACACGGTTAGGACCTGGCTGAGGTCGGTGAGATTTTCCTGATGAGAAATCTGAAAGTGGACCTTCTGTCGGATAAGAAATAATCCGTTAGGTCGCGTGCCACTGTGCTGTATGACACGTTATAATCATAACTGGGATTGAACTACCCCAGATAGGCAAAATTCATAGTTACAATGGGTCAAACGGGGGCTAGAGATACTTGGAAAACCGCGTCCTAGATCTCCATAAATAGATCGATAATAGTTGAACACCCTGTACCTTAGCTAAACCGTTTTGCAAACAACATACTTAATTAAAATTGTTGTATAACTTATTAAGATGTTTGGTTACTCTTACATTTATGGCAAATTATTCAGAATAACTCTCCATAAAACACGTATCATAATTATTATATTGTATAAATATTTAACGCTCTGCTACACTGAAAGATAGCATACTGTCTATGAAATAATTCTATATTTGCTACAACCATTAATTCATTACTGACTTTACGAGACAGTTGTCACATTTATAAATTTTGTGTATATTCACTGCGGTGTCTGGTGTCGTTTTCTAACCCCATTCCAGAAAACTTTGTTGAAGGCACTATTATCAGTATTTTATGTCTGAAAACCTACTACAAACGCCTAACGAACGCCATTGGGTAATGTTACCTTCAGCATACTATTGCTTACAAATAAGTTCAAACCACCCTGTGACGTTCGACCGCTTTTATAGAACACACCCTGTATGTGCGACGTGATTTAGATTTCTGCAAACGCAGCTTTAATCCGAGTCTTCACTCTATTAATTGCGGGGAAAAAGACGGAAGTCAGGCTCCAGCTCTCGACATGAGTGTTACGCAGATTTAAAATTACGAAAATATCGCTTAAAGTACCGATTTGGGAAAGAGAAGGAACTATAAAAAACTGCACCACTACACCCAGAGACTGACTCAAGCTTTACACCCCCCCTGAAGGATCCATTTTTCATCGAAAAAGGTAAATTTTCAAAACCTTTGTTAGCCACGCTTCAGCTGTTCCATTTAGTTTACCGAGGGGAAGATCCCCCTGAGGACGTCGTTTATTGTGAAATCAGTTTATATTTTGTATGTTTTATCGAAGAACTTTGCCGATATAAGAAAACACTGCGTGTACAAGGCCTTTCTGCAGTATCTTTTTCAGGTATTATTTGCTTAGATTTAATTGTTTTGGGTTCATCTGTGTGTGAGACCTTGTTTAATATTAAGATTGTTCATTTCAAACTGTGTTTTGATTTAAATAATGTTTATCTTTCTTCGTTACCGAATTATAATCGTTTAACTATTTTCCGTTTATTTTGACCGCTTCGTTAATTTATTTAAATGCCTTGTAAACTCTACTCTCATTTTATTTTGATCTCTGTTAAAAGTAATTTGAAGATTCCTGTACGGACAGCTGAGAGAGATTGTTGTGCCCCTTGGTCTAGTAAATACACACTTTTGTTATTAAGAACAATTGCGTCAAAAGGTAAGTTCCATCACGCACAACCTTCGGATTGGCCGTTCAAAGTAACGTGGAGCTTGAGCAGTGCCGGATCTAGTGGTATTTCCGTTGGCGCTCTCAATTATTACGATTTATCTCGAATTTTATTACAAAATGAATCCCCCCCCCCACTTCCTCTGAGGCAACGTACGTCAGAGTAGTTGGGGGGGGGGCATGCCGTCGTTTATGTGTTACAATTCCGTTTAGGCCCGTCACAACCCTCGCCGACAATTTCGCCCTTAGAAAGTGCAAATTCATATAAAAAATATTTATCGCACTCTATTATTTGAAAATCACTCTTATAACTACTTAATTCCTTAAAATGCAAGTTCCAACCTTTTGAATGTGAAAATTAGTATAAAGGCTGTCATTAGTACTTGATTCAGGACAAGTGCAATAAAAGCACCCTCATAAGCATTTTATCTCTTTTAAAGGATAACCATCCTCTAAAAAGTAGAAATTTACAGACAATCATTTTAAAACCACCATCTTTTAAAATGAATTTCCCAGTCAAAAGTAAAAATTTGTGTGAATACTATTTTTCACACTACAACAAAATGGTTGAAAGAACCACCATTTTTGGCAATCAGTTCCTAAAAATACACCTTTCAGCACAATAAATAAAACTACTTTAGGTGTAAAAATAAATAGTGAGACAAATATACCACGATAAAAATATACAAAGTGTTCCATTATATTAAAAAAATGGCAAGAATAATCATCAAATAAAAAAATACAAGGTACATCACATAACAAGAATGAAAGTGTTCCATTTACTAGCGGCGAGGAACACTCAAGAGGCATGTAAATGTATAAAAATATATAGGCTAATTATGCATAATTATCATAAATAACGGATTTTAAATTAAATATATGTGGACATTCTCGATATTTCTACGGTATTCGATGTTCTTTACATATTTACAAAGTTAGTTACAAATATTTCTGACTCACCTTTTCATATCATAAATATAATTAAAAAACAATTATGTATTACACTTTTAATTATTTTAGTGAGAGGGTCATTGCTTCATTCGTTTTTTACCTGTAGAACACATTACTTCAGTAGAAAACATCTCAAATTGATAGATATCCGCTGATCCTTTTTATGGACATTAACTTAACGTTTTCTTATCTACTTTTCTTTGGCCAATTCTTTTAGATTTCTCCTACTGCAAATTCTTTTGCATCGCCCTCCCCCGCGCGTTTTAGTTAAAGTTAAACTCCTTTAAATTACACCATGTCGTTTATTATACCAATTTTTCGACTTTACTTAAGGTAGGGCTTTTATTTGTTTTTTTTTTTTATGATTTCAGTTAATTTACTGGCATATGATTACTAAAATCGTTACTGTAAGATCTAACATGTTATCAATGATATAGATTCTTGTCTTTAGGCACATGATAACATGTTTAATGGCATATGAGGCTAGAACAATATCTATGATATTTTGCATCTCACTAACACTTTCAAGAAAGGAACAAGTTAGAAAATATGTATATGTTTATATTTTGACAGTAGTAATGGAACGTCAGTGAAAAAATGTAGTGATAACTATGAGTATTTGAGAATTAATTAATTTTGCTATTAAAATAGCAATCTTTTATTAAATTAAAGTTAATAAAGCAATTAAATAAATCGACTAATGATTTCATTATAATCAGTAGTCTTGACGAAATATAATCAATGTTACAGTTTGTAAAAGAGATCTACTTTCAGAACAAACGAAAAGAACAAACAATTTCGTAGCTGTTAACGGCCAAGTTTATACAAATTCACTTTTAACCTGCTCGCTCTTTAATTAAGGGCATGTTTTTAATTAACACTTTCCCTTCGGCGCACCATAAGACAAATCGGGTTTAATTGTGAGCCTTCAGTATTTTATGAAATGGCTGCATAAATCTGAAGGTGAAACGACATTATCTGGAATCTACCGACGTCAATTTTCCTTTACGAGACAGCGCCTGTCGTTTCAGCAAAAAAGGGCCACGTCGCTGCTCGCCAGTAGTTCCTAACTCTATGGGATGAAGTGGGAGATAGGAAATACACAGACAGGTGAATCGTCCTGTTCCTCGGGGAAACGCATCACTGAAAAGAGGGAGCATAGACGAATGGGGAAGACCACAATTTTAAATCAATACTTGCACTGTCCCTTTATCTGCAATCTCGCGTGTGAATGATCGCATTTCTTAACGAGGGTGACTTGTACTCCGCAAGGAAGCTTAAGGGTGCTGTCAATGCGAAAAGGGAGGCCACTTAACGATAATGTGTAAGATTTAAAAACAAACCTCCAGAGGTGTGATTAAAATTTTAAGACTAAAAGGAGCAGACCGTGTGGGAGTTGCAAAAAACGTAAAATGTTGATGACGTGTTCAATTCGCACTAGAATTTCTTAGCACACCTCAAAGGTAGCAGGGAAAGATAAAAAGTCCCCGAATTAGGAAGCAGTGCACGTCCAAACCGACAAGTTCCCGTAATGCCAATAAGGTAGACTGAGTAGCAGAAACAAAGGTGAGTCTACATGAGATTTTCGCGTTCCCAAAAGGCTTCCACCTCTATTCGTCTCTAAATTCCGCAACGCTTCCCTTGCCGCTGATTCCCAATAGTATCAGGAAACATGTATTTGTGATGACGGGTTGTTATCGATACACACCTGCCTTATGGAGCAGCTCTCGTTCACTGTCTAGAAGCTTTCCAATCCAATTCAACGCGGAATATTGCGACGATTCATCGGATTGCTTTTCCTCACAGCAACATAAAGCAACCCACGTGCTATATTATGAATGTTGAATGCAACATCTGTATTCCTGCCAAGGGATCGCAGGAGAAAACTCGTCGCAGTAGGTGTGGAAATCTTTCGCAGCCCATAAATATTGGGTCGAGATACAATAAAAACCCTTCATCGATATGGAGGATTAAAATTTGATGAAACCAAACAGGCAATGTAGATCACGTGCTTTATAAATGATTCACCTCCCTATCTCCACGCTGATGAAATCAGATATTGTATGGATATGACTATTCCGTGAATATAGGAAAAATAAAACCGATACATGTACAACCTCGTACGGAAAAATCACCTACCCCGATTAATTCCATATTCATACCGCATCATCGCCAATCTAAATACAACAAGAATCCAAAGTGCTAGGAAGGACGCATCCATTAAAAAGAAATTGGTAAAATCGTACATATTAAAGCAAAAATAGATTTTTGAATAAAATCAAGGGGCAGAAGAGTCAAGGTTTAATTTGGTTGAGCTCCAAAATCGTAACACTGACCTCCTTATCCGAACTCAATAAAATTAGCAATACTAATCATGGCCCCAAATTGATGCCGCTAATTTATTAAATAGTTTTAGGCTGCCGAAAATGAATGTGGGCCAATGACAGATAGAATGGGGCCGTTAATGGCATGCAAATTTCAGTAGCAAATGACCTGGATTTTAATATCAGGAAATTTATTAGTTATCTTTTTGTGGGCGAGTTACATACTTTAATTTTAATTTGCGTGTGCTATATTTGTCTTTTGTAATCAGTTGTAGCGGTTGATATTTTCTTGTCGGGTAAGAAAAGAAAGAAAAATAATTTAGGTATATAGAAATACAACGCTTAACCTAATTACTGTATACGTCAAAGGATTATTAGTTTCCTGCTTCCATGGTGGTACTATATTTTCACAATGAGATCAGAAATTTCTAAAAAAAGTTAATTATTGACAACGTGAATTTATAAGATTGCCTTTCATTCCTTTTCTAAAAGAGAAACACTATAAAGGGAAATTCCAGGCATACCAAAAATTACGTTTCTAACAAAGAAATTTTCCCCTAGCGGGGTCATTATAAAAAAAAATAAAATTGAAAAATGATTGCTAAAAAGAGGGTTAATTCCAAAACAGGGGCTTTTGCATCAGACAAAAAGCATTTAACGTAAGGAATACTATAAAAACTGTTAAAAGGCTTCTAGACATATATACTTTCAAAACAATTCTACTAAAGTATTATTTTTGTTAAAGGCAAAAAGTAAAAATAATAAATATCTATAGAATATCCACGACACCCCATCAGTTCCCGAAATATGATGAGTAAAAGATAAAAACATTACAAGTAGTTAATGTTGGAGATCATTATTCGTTCAGAAATTGTAAAAGTAAGATATATTTAATCAACTAATTCTATACAGGAGCTCACAATATAAAAGTTGGGTATTTGGACACAGACGATATTTTATGGAGAAAAATAATCCGCATAATTATTATCCGAGGTGTCAAATTAATTTTTGATTATTGATTCTGTTGCATGAAATTGTTAGGATATTTACTAATTTATTATGATTAAATGAATAAATACAGTTTATGAAATGGTATTACAGTGGCAACATTACTATATTACAAATATAGAGTATTACTGATGTATTACATTTTAAATCATCATTGACAGCCTTTTTCTCCTACTACTGGGCATCAACCTCTTCTATGCCACGTGTTTCTCCTCAGCATTAAGGTAGAAACACGGGGGACCTACAGTTTAACGTCGAATCCGAACGACAGACATTCCAGAAAAGGTTTTTAGCATTAAGATCCTGCGGTTGCAAGCCAAATTGGGAAATTGTGTATGGTGGGTTGCAGACACGATTTTTATAAATCTGCATAGTAATGCTTAGGTTTCGAACCCAAGCCAAAATCGACGTTTTACTCGGAAAGCGAGCGCTCTACCAACTGAGCTACCACCACACCTAATATAATAATACAGAATAATTCAGAAGTAATAGTTTTCAAGTTTTAATATTACGGCAGGCTTAAAACTATAATTTATAGATTTGTGAGGAAGTAGAAGAGAAGATCGCTACGTCGCGTAAGAGATAAAGCACTCTAAGAAGAAGAAGAGTGCTAAAGTTTTTCAAGCTAGTACCTACTTACGCTGAAATAATAAGTAAAGAAGACAAGATTACATATATATATATATATATATATATAAAATAAACATTGGATTTCCTATGGCATCTTTTTTAATTCTATACCCGGTGTTAAAATTCCATGTTATGTACCTGGTCATTCTTTCATGAAAGTTCAAACCCCAGAAAAAAACACGGTAAAAATTGCTTTCATAAAATCCCAAGAAGAAAGGCTTAAAGCCTATAACTCATAAAACTCAAAGCCTACCATAAATTAAAGTGTCCTTCCAACTTCGCCTACATGTATATTTGTTTCGTTAAAATAATTGTCCTATTAACTATAAATATAAGCAATGTACCATTCTGTGTATTCAAGAATATATCGTTCTATTCTTATTTCTAACAATGGCACAATCTTTCATAAAATATCCAAAGAAAGTCGACAACAGAAAATATGAAATAGCAAAAAAATGCAAATAAATCGAAGAAAAAGCAAGAACATAACAAATGCTCTGCTTCTGCTTCTATTTAAGTAGTTAAATGGGTAATTTTTTATTTATTTTCATGTAAACAAGCAATAAAAATGTTGCGCGTTGAAATTTGATCATCCTGTATATTAAAGCATGCATCGTTACTATAATACATGTATGGGGCTGTTAAGGATTTAGTGAAGTTTACCTTTCCAGCATTCGCATTATCAATATTGTCATAATATACGTACAGAAAGACGAAAATCAGAGAAGAAAAATAACAACACAATAACCTATAGAAAATTTAAGATGAAGCAGAAAACCTCAACTAACGTTCTACAATAAGTCAATGGGTTTCACCGGCTTTGGTTCTTTTTCTATTTGCTTAATTAGAAATTTGCTTATTGATGTAAACAGCATGTAATTTTTTTATAGCAATTAAAATTGTGTTTCATTACATTATATATTATAGGCGACTACTTCTAAAGTGACAATTTGCTCTATGCATAGTTAACCACTGTATTTTTAACGAAACTACCATCACTTGTCTCAACGAAAGTAAAGTTTTTAGGATCCCGTCGATAAAACTTTCTACAATTGGAAAGGTTTATATTCAATATACTCGCAATCTATTAAACAAATTTAAGTTTACCGATTTTTGGGAAATAGCCAAACCGTTTCTAAACGCCTAAATACAACAGTCTTAATCAACATATATCTGCAAACCAGTAGTTTGAGACATAGACGCGATTATGTATTTTAGCCAATACATTGTATTGTGAAAAAAGGGCACCAACAGGTAAATAAATGTAACATTTACACAAATACAATAATCAGGGGATCTAGATGACCCACCCATGAAAACTCCCATCCTATCCATTTTCGTTATAGGTTATAGGTATTATCCGACATTGACTGAAAAATGTGGATAAGCTCCAACGAATAGATATACCCTATCATTATATATAATAACATTTTACACCCAGTATTGAATGACTTACCCCTGGTCTTTCAATACTGGCGGTAAACTGTTATTCAAGATGTCAAGAACGGTGTACCAGTCAAAAGATATAGTAAAACTACTGGCCTCAACCATAATACCTAGCCAAACGTATAACGAAAGTGCCCGACAACAGCTTAAACATGTTGGTCTGCTCAAACATGATTATTATACCGTTATTTGTAAAAGTAGATTCATCGGTAAATAAAAGATTGGCAGCAAAGTATGCATTTTCTGCAACTTTGCGCAGTAAGGACTTGTACCCCCTGGATATGGTATGGGATACATTTGCGTAAACAATAGCTTAAATTTTGTTTTTCATGGCAAATGCAAATCCTACTACTGCACTTTATTGATTAAAATATAAAATCGCATCTATCTCTGCAACAGTAAATTAAGAGTTTATTGTTTGGTTCGATGAGTACTATAATTATAGGATGTATAATCAATCTTTCAATACTTACAAAGAAACACTACATTTATTAAAGCTAACAACTTCAAGAAGGGAAATTGAACACAGTTTAACTTTGACATGAAATAACCCCATTTTCTAATGTAATTCTTTTATCAAAATAATGCAGTACAATTCTTGCATTGAAATCAGACCGCTCTGTATATTAGAGTATGCATAGCAATTCTGATGGCTACCTATATCGAGCTGTTCAGGATTTCGTGCTATTTACCTTTCCGGCATTCGCATTATCAATTCCTGTTTTCCCTGCTAGAGCCGTTGACCGTACGCTCCAAATCGTTCTTTAAAAGTTAAAAACTGCTGCAAATGCAAATGTAACGTGTACGGTTTTTGTTCGCGAATGCAGTTCGAACATTAATAGCAGTGATAGCTATTTGATCGGCGGGAATCCGCGCAGTGCAGTTAATGCGGTGCCAAGTGCTCCCGGGGGTTTGAGCGTGAGAACACCGCTAACACCCTCTCAGGGGACAAACTCCACGTTGATCGTACTCGCCTCTCTATGGTGCACAACATGCGCTCCTACACCCTGCGTTTGACAGTTATTCGCGAATTTGAATTTGCCGCTGATGTTTATACCCTGCCATCCGGCTTTAACTATTGGTTTTGGCCAAAATGGAAATACGAGAAATGGAAAGTTAATCTTCTATTACACATTAAACAATAAAGACACAAATAAACAGCAATTTAGTTATACTAAAAAATATGTATGTTAAGGGAAAATCAGCAAATTTTTAAAGTGATTATTGTTCTGAAAAATTATAACTATCTACCTGCTTGAACAGCCTGAATAAATAGTACAATCGATTAATCCATACGATAAATAATACATAATTTAATAATTAACCAACCAAGTAAAATAATGGTATAATTCGTACATACAGCAATTCACATTAAACGATGCGAATCATTTAATTAGAATATACTACACAAACTTACTTAGGAAATGCTAGATACGATTGCTGCCCACGGAAATATGCCTTAAATATAAATCAAGTATACTTTTCAAGAACTATTTCACGGCTTGAATACATATTACGACCTTAGCTTTCTTTAATATAAAGGATCTATATTTGCACCAAAGCTAACGTTGACGAATAGTCATATTTGACCCAGGGTAGCCCATTTCTGTATTATTTATTAATCGATATACAGTAGAACCTGCAAAAGTGACCACCTCTATATTATGACCATCTGGTTAAAGTGACCAGTTTTTCCCGGTCCCTGCCAAAATCCTATCTTTTTAATGTACTTTATTTCCTATATAGTGACCACCCGCCTATTGTGACCAGTGACCGGTACCAACAAATACATCCATTTAAAATCTATCTCCTTAATGTGGCCAGCTCAACTATCTTTCCAAAATTCTAAGTAGGATATTGCAATTAGTATACAATAAACCATCTGCAACATCTGCTTACCATTTTAAGTTGTAAATCCTATACATACAATAGAGCACTTAAAGAAATTCTTTCTTGTTGAAACCTGGCATTTATCAATACAATTAAAATGCGAAATTTTACGTCATTGGTACTATATGTGGCTTGGATCTTATTGAAAGTCCGAGCACCAAATGTATTCGAATCAGAAGACAAAATTTATTTACGTCTGTCCAAGATTATGGAATTATGTAACTATGTAAACAAAATAAAAAAGAAAAACCTTAACAGCCCCACTAAGTAGATGAACGAGCACTACAGTACATTACAATCCTAATGATGGAGTTTTCTGAAAAATGATTGTAACGATTCACTCCTGGGGTAGCTTTAGTTAACGATTAGAATGTTATGAAAGTTAATCCTTGCATACCTATTTAAAGGTTCCTTCTGTCAGAAATCATTCTGTTTTTAATTGTATTTTCT
>JABXWE010102093.1:0-24399 GCA_014611495.1 Limonius californicus
ATAAGAAATTAACTATACTCAATAAAATTTGTACCAATGCAGATTTTACAAAAATAATACACATTCATTTTCTTTATTAATAAACATAAAAAAAATAATTTTCTTATAAGAATTACCTGAAACCAATTTTCCTCGATCCAACCCTGCGATGCGCGTAGGTATCCCACGCAACTCCTAAATACAAACGGACATGCTTCCTTTGTCAGCTGTTTATGTTTGTTTCCTGCAAAACGAAGATTTCCCCTATCTATTCTGTGAAATAGCGGGTCTCAAGGATACACAAACGTCGCACAAGTAAGTGAATGTTCACATATGAATTGTATAAATCTCAGTAAAGGTTAATATGCGTTGTTTTATTTTTTAGTGTTCTCATATAACCTCAGAATAAACATATAATCTCGAAGATTCACAACTTTGAAGTTCTATTTGGATGCTTTGCAGGCCGTGGTACGCCTCAAATGAACTTATTACAGCTTCTATCTTTCAAACTCCATATATTACCAAAGATTAGGTTCCGAAGCACAATATTTTTATAGTGGAATTCAATGAAGCACTATCTAATTTATAATAGGTATTTATTTCTTATTTACAAGCACTTTTTAATCACAATTTTTTGAAGCAAAATTTTCACGTCTGTATTTGTTTATTCAAACTTTCAATCTGTTAGCATTTTGTTTTAATTTAAACCAATAGTAATTCATCTAAATTCTCAATTTAAAACTGACCAATCACAAAAAAGTAAATTAATGACAATTCTAAATTACAATATTAATTATATAAACAATTTTCTTATGGAAATTCTAATGTTAAAACTAATTACACAATTACATTGCTGATGACATTTCCTACGTTTTAACATCTCACATGACATAATTTATTTGTATAATAAGAAATCTCATATAATTACCTACTTAAATTTTTTATAATATTTATATAACAATAAAGAAAAATTGGAGTCATATTTCTCCACATTAATAAAGTTCCTTTAATTACAATTTCTATTACTAAATCACCTTTCCATCGAAGTCGATCCAAAATTATAACGTTAACCTTACAAATTTAATAAATTTTAATTTCTATAAAAATTTCAATTGAATCTAGTCGCATAACACATTACAAAGCTTGCTTCAATAACAAATTAATCATAAGAACAATAATCGTTGCATTACAATCTCGTTTAAATATTCAAATTAACATTTTAACCTTGTTCAAATGATAACTTTACATGAATTTTAAAATTCACATAATAATTTCAGAATCTGCCTGTACCAATCTTATTAACGAGACATAATACCTGTGTAACGAAGACATACTATAAGAAAAACTCCACCTGTACTAGGATGTCTCCACATATAGAAATCACGATGCTAACATACCACATCGGAAATGAATTAACAAGCAAATAATCTGCTGTAACTTCGATTCAACAACCCTTTATGTAGTAAAATTAGTATAATTAGTTTACAAACGTAATGTTTATGGTATTTATTAATTAAGGTGTCGGTAATATCATGGCAATATATATATATATATATATATATAATTCAACAGATTTTGTTTCTGAACGAAATATTTTTAGAAGCAGTTGTTCCACAGAATATCGCATTATGTAATAATTGATAGTAATTACTAGACGGTAATCCTTTTGAGACGCATGGGGCTGCAGGCGATAGGCACAACTAGCATTCTACTTCCTTTTGATATTTTAATGGGGTGCAAGTGCCAGGATAATTGCACGAAACGCAAATAACACAATCGCAAGTGCGCCGAACATCCTCTGGATGTTGATTAATGTAAATGAAATCTCTTTTACCAAATCCATTCCACTAAATTTATCTATAAACTAGATGGCAGATATTCACACACTGTAAAGCAAAATTAAGAATATATACTATATTTAACCATTGTCTATTCTTATATAAATAACAATAAACTAAAACCAATTCTCATCGAACCACGCATGAAGAGGTCCTCGCAATGAAACAGGATTTGATTCTGTATCGACGACTGCAAATATATAGCACTGATTAATCAAACAAGTACGGGATTTGACATCAGTAAGAATACCAGAACCTGGAAGACCTCGAACAAGATGCACGCAGAGCTGGGCATCAACTACAGTAGAAGTTCATTGAAAACGAAAGCATGCAGGAAAATAGGCTTAAGCCTACAATGAAAGAAAAAGAAGTTGTCTAATGAGCTATCAACAGGAACAATGTAATAATTTTTTGTAAGTTTACAAGTGCTAATTCGGCTGGTTCCTACCTTATCAACTTTTGCAGTAGACTACTGCAGGTAGCTGAACATGAACCCCGAACTACCTGAAACATGAACTTTAGTTCTAGACTAACGTCCAAGATGCTCGCAGCTTCAGGCAACACAAAATACACCTGAGTGCGTTGGTTATTGTCTAATGTTTTCATAGTGCGATCCTATTTTTGAAAAATACCCGGAGTAAGTACAGGAGTAAAATGAAACCTGGATTTTTAATTCGTCACGGCACAGTACAGAGCTTATACATACTGTACCAGAAAACACTTTTTTAAACATACCTTCAAACTATTACATCGATTTCTGCCGCTAAGTAGTTAGCGTTCTAGTATCCATACTATTTTAGGTACGCGACGGAGTAGGATATTTTAATGAGTGTATTGATATTTATTTCTTGCACTTACGCTGTAGGGGGTGTCAAGTGCTGTGGTTATTAGCTAGACATAGACACCTACAACTATGCCAAGTACTCGAACTTTGACTTTGACTTCGTAGCAGTCGACACGATCGCTGCTCCAACAGGGGTTCCGTATATTAATATTTATTATTATTATGTGCTTGAATATTACACGCCGCTTCGACAACATTTAAAACTCATTTGAAAATGCAAGCGTTTTGTATTTATGCGTATCTATGTAACTTGTGTTTATCAAATTCTGACATCATTAATAAATTAATATTTCAAGTATAAATTATTCCTTAAATTACAGTTTATTTCTACGACCACAAAATTCTCCGTGTTTCAGTAAAATCCAATTTCCTGATGTAATCTCCCTGTCACCCCTTACATGGCGTAGAACGGGCAAGAAAACAGCTCTTACTTAAATTGTTTGTCATAGGTTAAATGAATTATATCGATTGTAAGTCATAAAAAGTGCGATGTGACAGCAAGATGTTCCAGGGAGCAAACCTTGTTAAATAATGAAGCACTGCGACGCTTCGACCACCTGTAGTGGCTTTGCATATTTACATTACCTGGGTCGATGGCATCTACTTTAGTTGATTGCAATTTGCGAATGGATAACAGCTGCCAGGGGGAAACTCGAAATTAATTTAATATATAGGTACTTCCAGCAGGACATAATGGAAATGAACAATTCTTTAACAAAGCGGCATTTTAGGTGTCCTCTCCGTGGGTGGTTCCTTTTACAGCAATTGGTAGAATTCTTTATTCCATCAAAATGTCGAAGCTTTCACGTTCTACAAATTAATTTACTTGCGGATCAAGAACAGATTCGTTTTGCTTTAGTAAAGCTGTAAAAGTCGAGAGAAACGTAATGAAATTTTTCCTATTCTGCTAACATTTGCTTCGAGTTTCTCTGGCGCGAATGCAATGGAAAACGTGACATTAGTTTCAACGAAGTAATGTCAGGTGTCCCGAGTCTCATTCAACTACAATAGCAACTGATGCCACCTCATACGACATGAATATTACAATGAGCGCCACATTTCCACAACCCCGTTCTGTAATCGCATTTGAAGCCGGTTATGGTATGTGGCAAACTTTGCACTTCACGGAAATTGTAATGAAATCAGTTCAGTGGTAAAAATTCTATGAGGTAGTTCATTTCCATTTTTTTCTATAGAACGAATGACTGTAAATTAGAAACCCAGCAATTGTTGTTGCACCTACCGCAGATTTTTTTGTATAAAACTGCCGACCTTTTATGATATTTCCACTTCTTATTTATCTAGCTAAATTAATTGCGTTGCCCTTTCACTTACCTTAACCTATTTGCTCCTCAAATCCTGCGCTAACAGTAGCGAGACGTGAACGTGTCCTTCATACAGTGGCCCCAATTCATGTAAATTTATATGTAATAGATCATTACTGTTTGTAACTCAAGGGGAGCTAGCCTTTGTACGATATTTGTATGTGCGCATTATTGCCTCAGATCTTTCAGAATCAAAGCAACTTCCGCCGCGGCAGTATCCTAGCGGTAAGGTCTTAATCGAAAATATAGTAGTTTGGTAACCGTTACCAATTACGCATTTGGGTATATTTAAAATATTTATAGATTCGTTTTTATCATATTCTCGTAATACCAAATTTACTCTCGACCCAGCTCGTTCTTTTGCCAATAAAATTATAATAGTAAACGAATTAAGAATATCTTTAACGTTGATTGAAAAACTTGGTATATGGTTGAATTAACAAACGTCAATAAAGGGTTGCTTAATTAATCGTGAATACCCTAAATTACAACAGGAAAGAAAAATGGTAGCACTTGGCAAACACCAGAAGAAAAGTCGCTGTTTATAATCCGCAGCAAAACAATAATGCAAATAATCCTACTTTATCATCGCCGAGGGTTGGAGGATGGCTTTGTAAGCAGTTTCATACCTCCAAGAACAGCCGGGGGAAGAAAGAGGACAGCTAGGCTGACGTCTCTGGTTCCGACAGATTGGTGTTTGTGCAATCTGTGCATATGATATATTCGCGGTGCAGGAAGCCTCTTTCTACACGGGCAGTGAAGATGAGCTTGGGTTAGAAGCCATAATTTCCATGAAGTCCAAAAATCGTGTCCAGACTTTGTACCAGGTCTATGGAGAAAATAATAAAAAGAAGGATATGTGCGGCAAAAACAAAGTATAACAGTCGAAAGCACTTTACGTAACGAAACGGGAACTTATAGCGAAAGGTAGAGGGTTATTATTTTTAATTCCGTAAAAATGAAAGCGAAATTCACACGGTATTCCTCTGCACTGTTGATTTTTCTGCAAACAGAATCCTGATTAATTGTCGACTTATAAACGACCAGATAACGATATCGGCAATTTTATATAATTAACTTAGCCTTACTCAATTCTTTCGTAACCGAAAAATATGTATCTACTGTAATAGCGGTTGATCCAAACTGCGGTACCTTCGCGCGTGCCCTCAAAAGCGAAATTTGATGAACTTAGGCCTTGTGGTACACTAAACAAGCATTTGAATTTTTAAAATCTAGAACCGTGTAACACTAGGCGAACGTTACAAGGTAATTCAGCACATTCAGTTAAAGTTATACAAAGTTCACAGCTTAAAACTCATTCTTTGGCACCTAAAAACCAAACTGTGGGTGTTACACTTAAAAAGCTAGCAAACGACTATAAAAATTAGTATACAGAAGATTTCATTATATCATTAATAGAGTAACTATGCTAGTACAGAAGTACAGTATGGCTATTAATTTACAGTACTGAAACTTTCAAACTTTATTCACTTAAAATAATAGGAGTATGTAATAATAAATATACACTTAAGTATTAGCGTTACGAATAACGTGCTCTAAGTGCCCTCCATTACGTTGAATGCACAGTTCGTATCGTTTTTCCATATTTGTGACCATATTCGAAAATAGAGGCTGTTGCATCTGTCGTATGAATTCTCTAATTTTCTCTTTTAACTGTTGTATTGTCGTCGGAGGGTTATCTCGGAAAACCCGTAGTTTCAGCATACCCCAAACATATGCATCCAATGATGTTAGGTCCGGAGATTGAGATGGAAAAGAAAAATCGGTGAAACGTGAAATCACATTGTCTCCAAACGTCTCTCGCAGAAAGGTTCTTGTAGCCTGTGCTGTGTGGCACGTTGCCCATCTTGCTGGCAAAACTGGCTACCGAAGGGCAAGTTTCTTGCTCTGCAAAACCTCCGAAGGTCATCTACAAATGGTGTGAGAACTTGAGTTATATAGCGCTCTTGATTAACAGTTACTGCACGCCCGTTTTCTTCAATGAAGTAAGGCCCAATCGTTCCTTGTCCAGAAACTGCGCACCAAATCGTCACTTTTTCACTATGCAACGGTATTTCTTGCACCTCTTCTGGTCGTTGGAAACCTAAAAATCTATTGCTACGCCTATTGACATGACCTGACAAATGAAAATGACATTCGTCACTGAACCAGATGTTACTGATAAAACTGGGATTATCATATTTCAAAGCAAGGATTCTAGCACAGTATTCAAGTCTTGCACCATAATCACCGATTCTCAATTGTTGGGTCGTCTGAATAACGTATGAATGAGCATTAAGTTGTTTCAATATCTTCTGAAGAGTCCTCCTATTCATATTCAATTTTGCAGCAGTTCTCCGTTGACTACGACGTGGTGAGTCCGTAATTTGATTGAATACACGTTCGTGATTTTAGTTGGTATCTATTGTTCTTCTTCGCCCAGCTCTACCTTTTCCTTGATGTAGCACACTTCCAGTTCTTCTAAATTTGGTTATAATGTTCAGTAGAATAGCATTACTTGGTGCCTGTTTATTGAAATGCGCCGAAAATTGTTCGCGGACGAATTTAATGCTTGGACCATTTTGTCTACCCAAACCGTATGAGCGAAAATAGTATTCAACTAAAAAGACTTTTTCTTCAGTAGATAACATTATTTACGAACTTGCAAACATGTCACTACATCTAAGCAAAACCAAACACATTTTGAATTGAGGATAAAATATGGGTTATAAACAATACAGTTGTATTAGGACAATACTGACCGTTTTTTTAACTATTCAGTAAGAGCATTGTAAAAATTAAAGTAACTCTCGCAGAAGAATTGTGGCACATGTAAATGTAATTTACAGAATAGTACACATTTTTAAACTATATTGAAAGCTTTGATAAATTTAACAAAAGTTAGATGCGATGTTTCTAATAACTGCAGTTGGTTCTCTTTAAAAAATGCAACAATTTTTCTACAGCTAAGTGATTTTTTTTTTATTGGCCCGCCCGCCGCCCAACAATGGGATACGGCGCGCCGTATCCCATTGTTGGGCATGGGCCTCCCCCATAAGGGGGGTTGTTGATCTACTCTCCCATAGTGATCAATCCAATACAGCTAAGTGATACATAAATTAAATTAAAATTTTTTTTTCCAATTATTTATGATTAAGTCCGTTTAGATACAAATAAAAAAAAAACAGTTTTACTGTACGCAGTTGATTTATTGGAATGCAATCTACTAGCATCTACAGTTCCTATAATCAATCTCTAAATTGGCCCATAGACAAAACCAAACATATTTTATAAGGTAAGTAACGTACACCTCGACACGGGTTATTTATTATTTGTTAAAATAACTTACCAAAAGCACTGCTTCAGTTAGTCTTATTTATTTTCATTGCACACTGAGCACAGAGAAATTTTGGTATAGACATTCCAAAGTTAAATATTTATTCCAACAAAATATACCTTAACTAAATACAAATAAACTTAAAATAAATAGAAAATAAGATTCGTTACTTTGAAATTGAATATATTTTCTGCAGATACAGAGTACATTATTGAAACATTCTGAAAAATCTAAAATGCATGAGAATTCTTGATAGATTCTAGATTTATATCGAAATGCATCCGAGTGAAGAATAGCCGAATGAAGTGGCAATTTTGCTCTGAATTCCATGTAACAAATGGAGCATATCGAGAAGTTTACATATTTAAAAACAAATTCCGATTTATTTCGAATGGGAACGTTACGTTTAATAACATCAGCGTTGAGAATTAATTAAACTACAGACGCTTTTTGCTTTCTCTGTAAATAAGGATTTAAATAACTTGTAATATGAAACTGATGAGTTTTGCTTTAAAAACATTATTATTTGGCTGCATGAGCAACAGTGGTACAATAAGTTATAAAAGTTTTCCCAAGAATATTGATGAAGTAGAGCAGGAGTTTTCACGTTCGTCACTGTCAGACGAGGAGGCTGTCGAATTTAATTTTGTGTACCATATATCAGCGTCAATAGATTTGAAAACACGTCTTCGGCACTTTAGCACTCAGCCATTAAGCCTTAACATTTTCGGTTAGTTAATTTCTCATATTGTCATACTAGAGACGGCGGACATTAATCTATTTTTGTTTCATTAGCGCGCTTTTGAGCGCCATAAATGGCTTTACATTTCGAGACAATTATTTGTATTTGTTTGACAATTCGAAAAGCAAACCAGATTATATATTTAAATATTCATAAACTCACTTGGTTTTGAAAACAAACAACAAACACTGCCGTTAAATTGAGGTACAAATTGGACAAATCGTCGTTCTAATAATTTTTAAAAGCGGCAAATTCCCTAACAAAAAATTCATTTAGTTTATTAGGGAATTCAGTGCAGTCTGGTTATCATCAGCAGTTATCAAACCACAATAACGGAATTCACTACAAATCGATTTCCCTGCAGCGCAAATTAATTGTAGTTTGAATGTCGTACGACTCAACGTGCAACCGATTAAAACAAGCAATAGCTACAAATTTTATAATTTTAATGCTTAAAATAATTACATCTGTGTGATTCTCAAAACACCTTTGCAAAATGTATTCTCTACAGTGTTGTATGTTAATTGTAGGAAGCATTATTTTTAAATGATTACTTCTGACACAAACACAACTTTTATTGCAGAGGTTTGCACTTTGTAAAAAGCTACCTCCGTGATTGATTACACAGGCCAACAGTTTTTTTTGTGAAAACTTTTTAAACAAATGCAGCTGAATCGTATGTATTTTTGAGTGCTGAAACCGTATCGGTCATCAGTTTTTTGTATCACCCACAGTTCTTTCACAATATGACCCCTTCTTCTTCTTCAAGTGCCTTGACCATTATCGGTCGTTGGCGATCATGTTGGCTATCATATTTGCTATTTTTATTTTGTCAACCACAGCTTTGAAAAGTTGTACTGTGGATTGTCCGTACCACTGTCTTAAATTTTTTAACCATGAGGTTCTTCTTCTACCAGGGCCTCTTTTGCTGTCTATTTTCCCTTGCATTATCAGATGTAGTATATCATATTTTTCTTCAAGTCTCATAATATGACCGAAATATTCCAGTTTCCTTCTCTGCACGGTTTTATTTCAAAATGGGGCAAATTGGATCTCCAAAAAATAAAAAAAACGTACCTGATACTGTATTTTTGTGTAATTACAAATTTTATTTAACTTAACTCACAATATACAACTTCAGTACATATATTTTAAGTATTTCCTTTCTCTCTTCTGTTTAAAACTTCTTATGTAACATTTCTCCGATGCGATGTATTTTGTTCTTCCTGGTGAAGTGACCAGCAGTAATCACCCATCATGTTGCCATTCCACCGTCCCTGGTAAGGTTTCTCCATCACCTTAATGTCCTGGTGAAACCGCTCACCCTACTTTACAATCACATCTCCCAAGTTGTCAAGGAAAAAGTCAAGATGGTTGTGTAAGAAGTGGACTTTAAGGCTCATCAGGCATCCCAGATTTTTGAACTTGTCTATCGTATTAGCTACGATAATCTCCTAGTTTGGGTCTTTAACATTGCCCAAAAACTTAGTCACAATTTGCTTAAATGATATCCAAGCCTTCTTCTCCTTTGTAGTCATTTTTCTTTCAAAGTTGGAAGCGAACTTCATTTTACGAACGTTAGGCCCAATGGCCAGTTTGGCTTCCGATAACTGAGGAAACTTCTCACATAAATACTTAAGAAATTCACCATCTTTAGGCAAGGCTTTTACGAACTGTTTCATTAATCCTAGTTTAATGTGAAGAGGTGGTAGAAGAATCTGTTTTGAATCTACTAAAGTTTTATGTAAAATGTTCTTCTGTCAAGGTGTTACAGTTTTTCTTGCAGGCCCATGTTTTGTGGACCAGTGTTGATCCCTTGTTCTGCTGTCCCACTCACATATAAAACATGGAAACTTAGTAAATCCCTTTCGTTGGCCCAAGAGTATGCAAACACTTTTCAAATCTCCACATATCTTCCAATCGTGAGCAGGATAGTTAATTTTCTGTAATATCATGTCTAGATTTTCGTAAGTCTCCGTCATATGGACTGAATCAGCCACAGGCGGTGGAGCATAAGTATTTCCATTATTTAAAAGAACAGCTTTTAAGCTTGCTGTTGATGAGTCTATAAAAAGCCTCGAATCTTCGTTGTTGTACTGGATTCCAAATTCATTCATTAGACCACCAGTATTATGGTAGTAAACCAAATCTTCTTCCTGCTTAAAACACTTAGCGAACTACTGATCTCTTGTTCTTAATGGTGAATAGATGCCAACAAATGTTTTTCTTTTAGACTAGAGCCAAGCAAATCTGCTTTTTCTTTAATTATACCCAAATCTCTTACCAAATCATTTAACTCAGTCTGTGTAAGCAACTGAGGTTCTAAATATTCTGGAGAAAATTGTAACGCATCATTATCCGGTGCACCTTCAACAGATTCAGGTTCACTGGACTCATCAAGTGAACACAACGTCATCAATATACTGTGGTTAATCAGGGACCATAATCAACTGGCCGAGCAGGTGAAGGAAGGTGAGAGTAGACAATTACTTTGTTATTTTTAGAGTTATATCCAGTAACATCAATGCTACAAAAATAACAATCGTCTGAATGATTTTTTTTCTCTCCATACCCTGAAAATCTAAAAGCTGTCTATGCTTTTTCAGACCATTTTTTAAGGTCTTCAACACAAACGTAGCAAACTTTGTGTGGAGCCCAATGTTTTTCTTCATCACCCAGTTTTACACCAAAATATGCAAAGGACGCTTTTTTTATCAAAGTCTGTAATGTTTCCTTGATGTGTTTTAACTACAAAATCACCACATATACAACAAAAACTGTTACGACAGTATTTACAACCACGGTTAGCCATACTTAGAGCACATTGGCAAACAACTGAAAAGTGAGATTATGTTGACTGAAAGAAAACAAACAGCTGTAAGCGAACAAAGCGGGCAAAAAAAGAGCAGTATTGCCAACACTGCCAACCTAATTATATTTTGATTTACTATAAGTTTTAGTATATTAAAAATGCACAGGTATTAGATAAAAGTGAATTTCTCATATTTTGTATAATCAAATGTGAAAACATTGTGGGTGATACGGGTTTTTTATTATTATTTTCGGACTCAGCACACCCAATAACATAAGAATCAGGCAAAATCAAATAAAAAGTTTTTTATCGTTGGCCTGCGTTATTAAAGTGTTCAAGTAATGAAATGTGTTGCCTGCTGAGACTAACACCAAGGCTATAAAATATTAATTGACATGGAGGAACTTTTCTTTATCTATATTACTGTTACCCTATATGAATGCAATAATAGACAGCTGCTTTAAATAAATACTGAATTTAATATGCGCAACTGCTAACTAATGGCGTAAATGGTTATTGTTTTGGGGTAAGATCTTGGCCCAGCGATAATAATATTAGCTGAATCATATTTTCTAAGGATACTATTTTGGTAATGAAGCGTATCAGTGGATTGGGTTTTAATAATAGAACAATGTGTGTAAACCTAATTTTCTAATTTGCGGGTCTATTACGTTAAAGCATAGAAATATAACAGATATATTCAGATCTAGGTTCTAGTATTAACGGCGTTGTGATGTCGTAAAATTGAGAAACATGGTAGAAATACGGAATTATCATATAAATTATCTTTCTATAATTTACGATATTTCCTGAAGCTTCTTGTGTCGGTATTTCTACTTTTAAACTTATCAATATTATAATAAATAAACGCTCTTCGTCAAGTAATCCGCAGGAAACGTAATCATTTAATTTTAACAACAAAAACTTTCGAATATCTGAAGTTGTATTTACCGTTGAAACAGGCAGGAAAATGCATGCTTAAACAATTGGTTACATGAGCCAAATGTGATACAAACTGGTAAATATAATAACATAATATGCGAACCCAAATACGTCTTAATATGTATCAATTAGGATAATGCGTTTCACTTTTACTCTACTCTTTCAATTCGCATTTTCGGATTATAACAGTAACAATAGCTTCCGCTAAAGTACAGTAGTGCTTCATTACGCCCTACTAAAATATAATAATCTATTCAACACTAATATAACAAGTGATATCGAAATTTAGATTGGTTTGATTACTATTGTTAGCTGACATGATACATCTACGAACTTTAATCGCGAAAAAAATTGTCTCAATTGAACAGCCACAAGTTGAATAGTAATCTGAGTTTACGTGTTATTGATAAATATTATAGTATATATTTTATGAGACTAGCTTACAAGAACCAATTCTTTCTTACATTTGAATAGATGCGAAGGTAAGAAGGGTTAGTTTTTGTTGGGACAGGGTGTGGGAACTTTTACAAACAGTAATAATTAACTCAAGGTCACCGATAGGATGTCAGAATCGGTTATGTGTTCTCATCAAAACAAACTTCTTGGAAGCTCAGGATATTACAGCTTTAAGCATACAAGCAATGCGTCCTTGAAGTAAATCCACAACAACCAAGCCCTATTTCAGGACACGCCAACAAAACATGAAGCATAAGCAACAATGTATTACCACATACCAGCTTCTACGTTTCTACTTATTGGGTGTCTCCCCAGCAGAGCCCGACGTAGTATCTCTATAGTAGCAAACTTTTGACAGTTCTTGTTCGAGTGGGGTGACGTTGACAGGACCGCCCTTAGGCGATACTTTCTGATTTACCTAATCGGTAACGGGTACAGGGCTACCGAACATTACCATCGGGCAATGGGTGTACTCATATCATTGCGTATACAATATTCACTAGTCCCCCTACGTACACTGCAAGAAAAAGAGTGAGAAACAGGGTTTCCACAGGCTAACTTACAATGGTTAATGCAGAAACCACTGGCTACTATGCTCGACCAAGGTCGAGATCGAATGCCCACGCTGAATCGCCAATCCTCCAAGTATTAAACAGCTTAAAACAGAACGTGGCGAGTGCGTCGACTGCCAGTAATACGCGAGCTCTCAGGTTCTCAATCATCATCACATAGTAACCGCTATTACTAACTGTGTTACACTATCAAAAGCAAAGCTTCATACAACAGATACTACAACACATACGAGGAGCTCATCTACACCACCTTGCAAGTAACAAATACATGGGTACAGCAGTTTCCACATCGTATGAACCTCGAAAGGTATAGATTAGGAAAGAAGGTAGCTAAAGATAAAAGAATAACAACATATCTAAGTGTAAAATTGTAAAATAAAAAAAACTGACGCACTAAATGAACTATAACAAAATAACCTAGGATACTTATTTGCTTTTAGATAATTCCAGTAGATTAAATTTTTTTTTATAGAAATGTTAGGTAAAATCGAACGAAATACAAGGACATGTGTTAGCCACAAACGGATGTAATAAACAAATTGCAATAATTTCAACGGACTGTAGTCAAGGCGACCAAGACGTCTATGAAATTTTTCTACCGCGCAACAGTTTATAAGATGTTAAACGAATTCTAAACACCCCTTCGTGGTATTCAACAATTTATCAACACACATGTTGATATCCACTTATCCATTAATTACGCACCCATCTGGGAACCCATACCTAACTTGCTGACTTGCCTTATTTTTTTCTCAATCCTACCTAAAACCACCCCTCAGCAATGACTCCCAATTGTCGGAAAGTTCGGCAATAAACATGAGCATAAATTAGTAGACGAGGCGGCTAGGATTTCAGCCAAAGCGTTTATCAAAATAGATGTATTTTTCCGGAAAAAACCTCGATTATGGCTTGGCTTCGACTCCATAGCTATTACCACGCACTGTCTAAAGATATTGTGCTGCAACCCACCACACAGAATTCAGCTGGCATCCTTAGGATCTTAGTTACTGCTAAAACCCTTCTCTGAAAGTTCTCTTGTTCGGATTCAACGTTAAACCGTAGAACCTCCGTGCTTTTATTTTAGCGAGGAGGAGAAGCACGTGGCAGGGAAGAGGCCGGTGTCCAGCAGTGGAACGAACAGGTTGTCGACGAAATTTAATAGGAAAACTAACATAAACTTCACTTGTCATCTTCTGTAATTATATGTTATTGTAAAATTGCTAAAACAAACTATGAATTTCCTTCCTTATCAGCGTCACAATATTGAATTGCATATACATGAAATTTCCTCTTCCAAGTTTGCAAAAATATTGATATATAGAGAGGCTCCATTTAAAAGAATGAAAATTATTTTATATTAAAGCAATTATATCATTCTGTTATTTCCTGCATTGCTGCAGGACAATAATCAACTTAAGATAGTTGTGCTTGGTTACCCGAATTTCATATATATTCATATAAAAAAGTTAGCTGTTGTAGATTTAACCCGTATAGCAGATAATTAATTTGGGTGTATATTAATCTTATCCGAAAAAAACTGTCATTTTTAGCAAGCGCGTTGAAAAGTTTTCCTTTGTGAGGCTTAAAGCTTTTAACAAATGTGGAAACCAATATTATGACATGTATTGTTAACTCCCATTTTTGGTGAATCATCGTTAAATGTTTAAATTTATACAGCGAAGGGTACGTACGTTAATAAATTCATGTCACAAGTCTTATTGTATTATTTTGTAGAATGAAAATGGCAAGAATTTTTTTGTTCTACTTATTGAATACCAGTAGGGTAAAGCACCCAATTATTGGACATGGGGGAGTTATTGGACAGTTGCTTTTCAGTAACGTAAAATAAGATTTCTGTTTAAATAAATTCTTGTGTTTCCTCACAGATGACACTCTTAAACCATTGAAATGAAATCTGTGCAGCCTCATATCTGTCACATTTTTAGTATTGGCGGGAAAACAATTTTCAGTTTGTTGTGTAAAGTGAATGTGATTTTCTTACCGGATTGTTAAGGTAAGTTAGCTTCAAAAATATTTTCTAATTAACAACAAGCAGATTATTTGGTTTCACAGTTATTTTGATGTATATGCACAATGATAAAGTGTTAGGTTTTGCACGAGTGTCCAATAACTAAACCAAATTTTTGCTACTTTTTAGTTGTAGGACACCGTGTCCAATGACTGATTTTTGTTATCTTTTTCTATTTGTATATGAGCATATTGAGTTTTTCTCACTCTTTCATTCAGTACGAGTTTCATGGCTCTAGACATAAGACAACTAGTTACTGGACACCTGTCCAATAACTAAATAACGAATTGTCCAATAACTGAAAATATGTTGTTGCAGCTGCATGAATTGGTTATTAATCACTTAATCATGCCAAAAAAAAGCCAATACGACGCCCAATACATCGAGATTGCGACAAATGATATAAAATGCAATAAATTATCATTACGAGCAGCGGAAAAAAAATATGGCATACCAAAGTCTACACTGGAATTCAAATTAAAAAATCCGGGACATAAAGACACATGCGGGCCTTCCCCCATACTTACTTCGCAAGAAGAGCGAGAGTTAGTTGAGTAAGTTCTTTATATCTAATAAGAGGCTTTTTTTTAATTTAATATTATTTTGAAAGATGGATTAAGGAACTTGCAAAACGGGGATTTCCCAAAAAAAAGAAGACATTCTTAATAGCGTCCAAAAATTCTTAACGGAACATCCACGGCATAACCCATTTAAGAACAATAGACCTGGTGAAAGCTGGTTTAAGGTAAAATTTCTGTATTGTACCTACCCATCTCTGCATGTTGTTTTATAATCTGAATTTTTCAGGGGTTTTTAAGGAGACACCCGACAATTGTACAAAGAACTAGCGAAGCAGTAACTGCAGCCAGTGCTTGCGTATCAGAATCAAATATAAGAAATTGGTTTAAAGAAATTGAGAATTACTTAGCGTCTAAAAACATAGATTTAAACGATCCCTCTCGAATTTACAATGGGGACGAAACGGGATTTCAAATTTGCCCAGGTACTGGCAAAGTCTTTGCTGCGAAAGGCATGAAAAATGTTTATACTGTCGATAAAGGATCGCAGAAAGAAAATATTACTGTTATGTTTTCTTTTTCGGCTTCTGGGCTGACATGTCCACCAATGATAATTTATGCTTACAAAAGAATACCTGAAAAAATTAGTTCCACTGTAAATGCTTCGTGGGGAATTGGGAGATCCGACAACGGTTGGATGACCTCCGATATCTTCTATGATTATATAAAAAACATATTTCACCCGCATCTAATAGAAAATAATGTAGCATTCCCTGTTGTCTTGTTTTTGGATGGTCATAAATCCCATCTTACGTACGAATTGAGTCAGCTCTGCAATGAACTCAACATAGAACTAATCGCATTGTACCCGAATGCCACCCGAATATTGCAACCATGTGATGTGGCAGTTTTTAGACCAATTAAAATTGGTTGGAGAAAAGCAGTGAGAGAATTTTATGCCAATAATCCCGGAGAAGTCTTAAATAAAATCTCTTTTGCTCCACTTGTAGAAAAGGTTGTTACAGAAGTTGTAAAACCTGAAACGCTAATTAATGGATTTAAGGCTTGTGGACTATTTCCTTTCAATCCTGATGCAATCGACTTTTCGAAGTGTTTAGGAAAAGACACTAAATCTTCGCAGGTCCTCAGTTTTCTACTTACCATGCTAAGTTATCTGCTTTAACACTCGTTTAAATTTCAGGAAACACATCGATCTTCTGTAACCATGGATTTCAAAACTTTTCTTCATTTTATCGGTGAAGAACGTTCTAGGCAGTTTGAGTCGTTAGATGCTATTTTAAATAATCATGACTTTAATGATGAGTTCATGACACTATACACAATGTGGAAGTTTTTCAAAAAAGAGGATGTAAAGAATAATTCAGAAGAAGCTGACGTTGCAGTCACTGTAAATGACGAATTAGAGGTAACTTCTGAGGAGAATCCAGAAAATTATGAATTTGTAGATGGTAGAGAATTTGAAGTTGCGACAATTGAAGATCCTGAGTTATCTATAACTTCTGAGGAGAATCCAGAAAAACATGCATCTGTAGATGTTAAAGAAGTTGAAGTTGCACGACTTAAAAATCCTAATGAAATTAATATAATTTCAAACTTAATAATTAAGTCAGCGACAACTTCAATTGTTTCTAAAAGCCCATCGCCCACAACTAGTTTTGTTGCAGATTTGCCTCCCATTCAAAGTGATCCTTCAACAAGTAGACCTAATATTAGTAAGTACCTTTTGATAGCAGATCCACCACAAAGAAAAAATAAACGGGAAATACAGCGCGTTCCTTTCGCAATAACCTCACGAGCCTATCAAGAAATGCACGAACAGAAACGTGCCTCAAAATTAGAAGACGAGAAGAAGAAACTGGAGAGAAAACGCAAGAGGGAAGCGTCAAAAAACATATCAGAAATCAAAAAAACTCGTAAAACAAAATTAGAAGGAAGTGCAAACAACTGTTTTCTTTGCAAGAAACGTATAAACAGTAATTATTTATCGTGTGACACCTGCAAACATTATTTCCATCGGCGCTGCATACCAAACGCATATAAACGCCACGTCCCCGATGTGGACGATGATGACCCATTTATGTGCCACATTTGCTACAAAGAAGAAAGCGAAGAAGAGGGCGAAGAAATGGAAGAAATTGAAGAAAACATTGACGACAAGGAAGAAAGTGAAGATAATGCGGAACAAGACGAAAATGAGAGGAAATATGATGTAAAAATAAATGATAACGAAAATGAGGAAAAAGAATTAGATGAATTGTATACCATGTATAAAAGCGAATGTGCTAAATACTATTAAATCGTGGCTACCTACTTAAGTACCTATTTTAAACTTACTCATTTTTAGGTACATGTTCCTATGTTATATAAAATACCTAAATAAAATTTAATATTGAAAAATTTGGAGAGAGTTTCCCTATTATGTTTCTCTACGTATACAATTAAACCAAAAATATTACTTGTAGTACCTACCTAGGTACCTGTGCACTTACTTAATTTCATATTTTATTTGTGTCCAATAACTAAAATTGTTATGTCCAATAACTGCACAAAGTGTCCAATAACTGATTTTTTTGACATGTTTGTCTTTTTTCTTATGTTCTTTAAAATCTACACAACAATAGCTAAATATAAACAATGATACGAAAAGCCAATACAAACATCTTCATTCTGATGTTAGACCCACATTCATATACCCAGAGATGTCGCGTTAACATACACATGAATCGAAAATAAATCTTAAGTGTCCAATATGGACTGGATGGACTGGATGGTTTACCCTATTAATATTTAGTTTCATGTTTCATTTTATATCTAATTGTTAATTTTTATTTACGTCATTAAAATAAAAATACATGATTTAACAAAGTGTTTTTGTCTTATTTTGGAAATTCCCGGCGACCCCCCTAATACTTCACCGCGACCCCCCAGGGGGTCGCGACCCACACTTTGGGAAACACTGGTGTAGGGGAATCATAAGGTGTAACGACAGTATTAGAAAGTTATTGGTCTGATTTTTATGCGAAAAAGTTGATTTTGGGTAAGTATTTTTGACAAATTATTACATAGAAGTGTTCGATTTAGTTTTTTTGTGATATTTTTTGCAATGTCACCTATTATAACTTCTATTTGGTTAACTCCGAAACTAGTTTTGTTTGTAATATAAGCTGTTTGTGAGTGGTGAAAAGTTTTAGATCTCATGTACATTTGTTCCACAATTAGACACACGTCTCATTCCACAATCAGACGCGTCTAATTGTGGAACATTTTTCCGATTTATGGAACATCCATTGTAAATATTTTTTTTTAAATTTAAGGTTGCAATTATGGCACGCTGGAGGAAACGTAAAACCAATAAAGGCCAATTTGACGAAGAAAACATGAAACGAGCAGTTAAACTGGTTGTGGAAGAGCAATAGTCTATGAGACGAGCAGCGGACCGATGTGGTTTAAAATTCCAAACTGTTCATTTATATGTGACAACACAAAAAGCAAGCCCTACTGTCCAAATACGAATGTCGCCGAACTATGCGTGTCGATAAATATTTACTGCATAGCAAGAAGAAGCCTTAGTTGAATACATCCTAAATTGTTCGAAAATGTGTTACGGGCAATCAGTTGCTTCTGTTAGGCAACTGGCTTATGAAGTGGCTAAAGTTAACAGTTCCACCTACTTGGACTGAAAAAAAGGAAGCAGGGCGAGAATGGTTCTTAGGTTTCATACGTCGTCATGCGTAACAACTCAGTATACAAACACCAGAAGGATGCAGCTATCTGGGGCCACTTCATTCAATTGTCACAATGTGAACCTATTTTATGATAATTTAGAAAAGATATTGACCCGGTATCCAGAATTTGCCGATGGTACTCGGGTTTACAACTTGGATGAAACTGCAACATCTACAGTTCAAAAAGTGAGGAAGATTGTGGCCTGCAAAGCAATTAAGCAAGTGAACTCTTGCACTAGTACTGAACGTGGCGTTATAGTCACAACATGTTGTATTATATCGCTTTCTGGAAATACGATTCCCCTTGTTCTGGTATTTCCGTGAAAGAAACCAAATCCAAAAATGACTGCAGATGCCCCTGGAGGCACCTTGGGACTTGTCTCTGATTCCGGTTGGATGACGAAGGAAATTTTTCTAAAAGTAATGCAACACTTTGTTCGTCACACAGCCAGCAGTTTGAACAATCGTTTATTGTTGATAATAGACAATCATGAGAGCCACATCACCATAAAGGCTTTAGATATTGCCAAAGAGAATGGGGTGATCATTTTAACATTGCCACCGCAAACCTCTCATAAGCTTCAGCCGCTAGATGTGCTATTTATTCCTCTTTTAAAATTCATTATGATACTGCCATACAGACACGTCTTTTAAGACATCCTGGTCAACTCATTGACATTTACGAAGTAGGCGAAAGCGTTAATAAAGCCTTTGAACGATTAATGACTCCATCGAACACCAAGTCTGGGTTTAGACACACGGGAATTCACCCCTTTGATAGATTCATTTTTAATGATGATGACTTTGCCTAGAATGAGGTGACCAACAGAGAACTGCCGGAAGAAAATTTAAACAAAAGTACAAATAAGACATTACCAAACACAATTCAAATTGTTAATCAATCCTATCCATCTATAAGCCAGGAGGACAAAGAAATCCTAGAAGACATTGAGACTACACCACCTCAAAAAAAATTAAAACTAGGTGAAAAAGGAACATTCATAAGCCCTGAAGAATTTAAAGGCTATCCGAGAGCAATGCTTAGAAAAACTACTAGGAATCCCAGAGAAAAAGGAAGGAGCTTCATTCCCACTGATACTCCAGAAAAGGATGCGCTTCCAGAAAAGGAGAAACTGCAAGGAAAAAGCATAAAATAGTGCAAAAAGAAGATAAAGGAAGAAAGCGTATCTTCAGAATCAGAAGATGAACCGATACTATCTGACGATTCTTTAGAGGACGTCAAATGGCTTGAAGAAGAATCTTCCCTGCGCCTTACAAATCAACTTGAGAAACCTCCAGAAGTTGAGGACTATGTCCTTGTCGAGTTTATAGATAAATCGAAAATAGTTATTTATGGAACAAGGCAGTGAACTAGGACTTTTTTTTATGAGAATGAATATTATTTGGCGAGGCGCAGGCCGAGCCAAATAATCATTCGAATAAAAAAAAAGATAGTTCACGGCCATGTGGCATACAAAATTTTGTGTGCAACTGTGAAAAATTACCAAAATTAAAGTTTCCATCGAATCTTTACATAAAATTAAATTTAGCAGTGTGCTTTGGTATGGTAACTAGGGCTTGCGTAGTTGCTGTTTATTATTGTCATTCCTATTTAATTGAAAGTGGTGCTGTTTTTTTGTGCTTTTTAAGGAAAATGAGCAGTGAAAGTGAAGACGATTGCTTTCCTAATACTCCACCGGAGTTACAAATCGCCGCAAAGGAGGTAGTTTCGAATTTATTACCTGATAAATCAAAAAAAATTTACGAAGCTACGTATCGACTATTCAAGGACTGGTGTGGCTAGAAAAAGTTTAGAAACATTTCTGAAAGTGTGCTTTTGGCATATTTCGACGATAAATACAAGAATCGTAAACCATCAACGACATGGTCTGCATATTCCATGTTGAAATCTACGATAAACATAAACGACAGTATTATTATATGTATAATTAACAATGTTTGTAATCACATATTAATAAATAACGTTCGAATTATCTAATAAAAGCTAATTTCATTCAAGATCATGACCCGTAAAAAAAAGTCTTTGTCGGCCGGTAAAAAAAGTCTTTTTTTTACGTTGTCAAGACTTTATTTTACTATAAACAAATATGCTATTTCACGACTCAAAATCAAGAAAAAAAGTGACGTTTTTTTGACAGTTGCACACAAAAATATATTACATAGGACAGATTATGAAGAAATGTGATGAAGATGAATATGAACTGAAGTTCATGCGACGCTCAAAAAAATATGACGAAAGTTTTGTCTTTCCGAACATGGAGGATATTTCACAGATTCGGGAAAAAAATATCATGCTTCAGCCAAAGCGCCTTGGCTCAACAATCCGTCAGAACGCTTTTATAAAATTCGAAATAAACTTTAGTGGCTTAGAGGTTCGATAAGAAAAAAATTGTATGATCGTTTGATTGTGGAACCATATAATTTTAAGTTTAAGTTCGTCTGATTGTGGAACACCATTGGTCCACAATCAGACAAAATTGCAAAATGTTGATTTTGTTCTTTTTCTTAATAAATATTTAATTTTCGTAGTTTTTGTTATCCTAATGGGTAGGTAATGTACCTACGTGAGCTCTCTGTGTCAAAAAATAATGAAAACCAAAGTTTTTATGCGAAAAATATTTTTTTTGTCCGATTGTGGACCACCTTCCCCTAAATAAATAAGGATACCGTTGTGCAATTGTACCAATGCAAGATATATTTAAAATTTATGATATTTGAGCATGCAGTGAAATCTTGGCTAAACATGTTTATGTAAAACTTTGTTATCATCACAACCAGTGGAAACAATGCAATCATAATATTTGTAGCCTTGATAAATTGATTTTACACAATATTACATTCAATAGGTATACAAGAAGTTCGGCAAAACTTAAATTTAGCTGTTTAAACTATAACAGGAAAACTATATTAAGAAACAAATTGCGTTGATTTATTTCTACAGTACTCAGCCACACATAGATTCAATAGAGAGCAAATTAGGAATTACAAATATGAAGAGTGCAGATGTCTAAAGGAAGTGATAGAACATGAATTAAAAACATTTTGTAAAAGCTTATTTTAGAACTATGTTATAAGAAAATCCCCAAAAGGAGTTTGACAGCTCGCAGATTAAAAGTGAAACTTGTATTGGTCAAACTAATAGCTGCCAGGTAAAAAATTAAATTTCTGAGAATATCTTTTAGATGCTTAGATAATACCCAAACTATCTTTATAATTTTAGTTGAACTCGACGTTTCAGTTTTGTTTTAGTTACATATACAAATATACTACAATTGATGCAATATCGTACCAATACTTGATATGCAATAAAGAGACTAGCATAAATCCACCCTCCTAACTTTTTCTATACTTCACAGTTTACTTGTTTATTAAAATACCTACATGTAAATGAAAATTATAATGCTGTCATGTCTTATAAGCAGTGTGCTGATATGCTTAATTCAGCCTTTCCTTCATGAAGGAAGTTTGTGGTACCAACCAAGTCTATAGTAAACAATATCTTATTACAAGGGAAAGGTAAAACAAAAAAGTTATGGTTTGTGCTGTCTAAAAATAATTACATACATAAATTCCTTGATTTTTGTGTTGTTTTTCTATATTTAGCTAAAGGTATGCTTTCGTTGCGCCTTGCTTCTTTTTGTACTTTGCAAGCTTCTTCTAAATCTGTGTGATGTACCCGAAAGTGAGTTTGCCGCATATCCATGGGTTTAAAGTAATGTGCAGTAATTAAAGTTCTGTATTCACAAGGATCAAATTTGACCTTCTTGAAGTGAAAATCTTTGTTGTGAGTTGGTCTAACATGTGATAATTTTGCACATATTCCTGCAAACCCAAAATTAACCAAAGCTTTTTATTATACATTTTGTGGCAACATGCTTTACCTGTTAAATAAACATCCTCCAAGTGCAGCAGTGGTGTACGTAAAGCTGTCTCAAAAAGTATTTCAGGCACATCGACAGACATTACGTATCCTGTTCCAGACAGATAGTTTGGATACATTTTACCCGAATACATATACTCTGGTGCATACCTAAAAATAGTAACATTTATTTACAAATACAGGAAGGTGTTTTTTAAATCTAACAAATTCTATGTGTTATTCTAGAAAAAGGTTTGTAAATAGTCTTATATTTAGTTTAACATAAATATCCCACTTTTAAACTTGGATATTTAGTCACTAATACCTACAATCATCCAATACAAATAGATAAAGTTATTAGGAAAATCTGGTTTTCATTACAATTGGCATTGATAGAAATGTGTTATTTTAAACAGTTAGTGGTGCTGCAAATAGTAATTATTTAAGTTTCAACTAGAAACAGTAGCTGTCCAATATAAAGAACAAATAATATTTTTAAGATTCTCATTACACTCTCTCTTGAAGCCTTTACTTAACTTTTTTAACAGAAATCTCAAAATCTGGCAGATATAGGTATTGAGGAAAAAAGTACTTTAGAATGGTCTTATTTAAGAAGATTTGTATCCAGAAAAAAAACAGCGGATTAGCTGACACTGCAGTAAGCTATACACTTGGTATTATAAATTTTAATTGTATGCATACCAATTCATCTGTTAACCCTTCCAGTTAAATGACCATCAATTTTACCCCCAAAATTATTTAATCTTGTTCCCAGAAGTAAAACATATATCTGTATTAACAATATACGAAAAAGCATCAAAACACTAATAACATACATGGGTTTTATACAGGGTGTATCATTAATATTGCGAAAAAATTCAGGGCGAGATTCCTTGCATAAAAATAAGAATAAAAGTTCATATAAACATGTTTCCAAAAATGCCTCGTTTCCGAGATACAGGGCGTTGAATATTATGCAATTAACAATAGGACAATAATGCCATGTAATCAACAATAGCAACAACAACAATAAGTTATAACTGTTGTTGAAAATGACAACCCCCAACATCAATACAGGCTTCTAATCTGCGACGCATTGATTGGCGAACACGTTCAAAAATTCCGGGTGTTTGACGAATTGTTTGACAAGCTGCTATTATCGATTTCTTAATTCCTCAAGCGTTTCAATCGGGTTCGTATAAACCAAATGTTTAAGGTGACCCCAGAGGAAAAAATCCAATGGATTTAAGTCCGGAGATCGCGCAGGCCAGGGTTGTATGCCTCCTCGACCTATCCAACGGTTTGGGTACACAGTGTTCAAATATTCTCGAGCAACTAAACTGAAATGAGGCGGAGCTCCATCGTGCATGAAATACATT
>JABXWE010102094.1:0-24841 GCA_014611495.1 Limonius californicus
TTAGAGGCATCTGAAAACCTCCAGAATCACCTTGATCTCCTTCAGAACTGGTACGACAAATGAGAATTACTGTCAACAACGACAAATCCACCCAAATCACCTTTACTAACAAGCGAAGAATATGTCCACAGGTCACAATTAATAATACAGCCATACCAGTAAAATCAGAAGTTAAATACCTAGGGATGCACCTCGATCAGAGACTTACCTGGACGTCACACATAAAAGCCAAAAGAAAACATCTTGACCTCAAAGTTAGAGAAATGAGCTGGCTAATTGGAAGGCGATCCCAATTTTCCTTAGAAAATAAAATTCTCCTGTACAAAGCCACTCTGAAGCCAATTTGGACGTTCGGAATCCAACTATGGGGATGCACAAAACCGTCAAACACTAAAATACTGCAGCGTTTCCAGTCCAAGACACTTCGCATGATGGCAAACGCTCCTTGGTACGTGAATAACCAGACCCTCCATGAAGACCTGGGGATTCCATATGTATCCAGCGAAATCAGAAGATTAGCAACTGCTTATCACTACTCCCTTGTAGGACATGAGAACGACCTTGTGAATCAACTAGTCCAAGAACCAGTCATACCAAGAAGACTGAGGCGCCAGTGGCCACACGATCTCATACCTCAGCCCAACCAGGTCTAATCCTTTTATTTGGGAGTAACATCAATGGATGGATCTCCCTCAAACCACTAACTTTGTTAAACGATTTGCTTATTACTCATTTATGTTAACATACGAGTAGATTGTAAATATGCATTGAAACTAATAAAAAAAAAAAAAAGTGTGTTTGAATGGGCAAAAATGTTTAAAAGCGGCACCGAAACTGTGAAAGATGCACCACGACCAGGACAAGCAAACGGTGTAATCACTGAAACGAACATTAGAACTCTGCAGGAGCTCATTTTACAAAACAGACGCATAAAACTAAATGTAATTGCTTCAAAAATTAATGTGAGTATTGGTTCTACACATAATATTGTTTTTGAGCCGCTGAAATACCGAAAAGTTTGTTTGAGATGGGTCTCTGGGCAATTCACGCCTGAACTTAAACAAAGAAGGATTCAAGCTCGTACTGTTCTTCTGTCACGTTATGAAAAAGAGGGAGCTGTCTTTTTAAATCGTATAGTGACTGGTGATGAATCCTGGGTCACCATTTTTAGCCAGAATGTAAGCAATCATCAAAAGAATGGCGGCACTCAGCATCATCAAAATCCAAAAAATTTAAAGCTTCTCCATCGGCTGGAAAGGTAATGTTGACTGTGTTTTGGAATAAGAAATTAGTACTTGTAGAAGATTACATGATGAAGGGTACCACAGTCAATAGTGCAACCTATTAAAAGACATTCTGAAGCCAGCTATAAGGACAAAACGACGCGGATTTCTGTCAAAAGGTGTTTTGCTCCAACACGACAATGCTCGGCCCCATTGCTCGATGGAGCCAAGGCAGTAATAGAAAAACTTAGATTTGAAGTTATTGAACATCCTCCGTATTCTCCCGATCTAGCACCAAGCGGTTACCGTATGTTTCGAGCACTTAAAAGAGATTTAGGTGGGCTACATTTTCCGGATGATGAGAGCGTGAAAAATGCGGTGCGTAAGTGGTTGCGCACAAAACCAAAATAATTCTTCTCCGACGGAATAGAGGCTTTGGCTGACAGATGGAAAAAGTGTATTGAGAGGCAGGGGGCTATATAGAAAAGTGATAACATTTTTTTGTCAATTCAGTTATTAAATAAACAAATATAATCACAATCCGGATTTCATTTGAAACAGCCTCGTAGTAATATTTTATGTTGAGATCCCCGGGATGGGTCATAATTCATGCCTTGTTTGCATAAAACCTTATATCATCCGTCACGGTCTTTTTTAAATGTAGCTAGCTACCATCAAAATCACAATCGCATTAAAAATACATAACGGACAATACATTTTGTAGTACCCTGTAAAAGTATCTTGCCTATGACCCTGTATATGAATGATTAAATGATCTAAATCGGTCTAAATTAAGATTTGACATAACTTTTCCAATTATAATTACTAAATAGAATTACGTCACGCAAAAAAACAGTTTCTTAGCTTGAAATGCGTACCATGCATACTTATTGATTAGAATGTGTAGATTGCGCGCTGTGAACGTCAAATGTTAAACGTCAAAAAAGTGAGGTTAAGATGGGCAGCGATGAAAGAACTTTTTTCCACAAAACCGTTCAACATTTAGCAAGATCATTAGCCGCAATTAAAAATGTACAATGGGAAAAGGTAATAGTTGTGGTTTCTTGTATAACAATCATATATTTAGATCCGATTAAAGTGTCGCCAGTTAGTTGTCAGCTACTAATTGTAGGTCTCCTCAAACAGATATTTTAATCGGTTAACCCCTTGTTATTATTTTATTGTATATTTCTCAGCATACAACAGGTTTCGTTCATGTCATTTGTAGTCAATCAATGTGTACCATGACCTATTGACTGACATCTAGTCAAGGACAAAAACTAAATGCCTCTGGTTATTAAGTGATTTATGATTTCAGCTGCACAATCTTTTTTCGCTCTGTCCATTTGAGACTGCAAATGGGGTGTTTCGCCTCAGCAGTCGTGACCAGGATGCTGTCATTGCCTTGGGCTTGTACTTCCTGGAATCAGGACTACAGCACAGGGACAAAATATTACCATACTTGCTACGGTTAGCCAAAGGTTTAGTAAAAGCTATATGGCGGGATGAAGTTCGAATCAACCCAACTGACCGTAAGTTTAGGCATGTTTCATCCATTTTTAATAAAATTTAAAGCGGATTTGAATGCCTAGGTATACCTGTTGCTGAAAAATTCAGCTTCTGTCTACACACACTCTTATGTGACATAGCAGTGCGGTGCGACGAATCTTGGGAGGAAATTATCAACTGCCAAGTGGAATGTTTGACTACGCTGACCAACACAGTAAAAACCTTGCAGGAGCAAGGTATCAACTCCAGTTCAACAAAATTGTATTTGTGCAAAAGCACTCTGCCAGTCTTGATTGGGCTTTCGAGGGCCATGGGGAGGTTTTGTACGGTTGATCCTCCTTTGTTTTGTCGCCTCTTTCCTAGGCCTGAACCGCCCTTTGTGGCTAATCAAAATGCACAGGACAAACCCATTGTGTACAAAAGAAGCTTCAGTAATTTTCGGCCCATTATACCAAGGAGTCTTTCTGGGAATTTGACGGCTGCCCTTGACATATTGGCTATTACACAGGTACAGCTTTATTTTTGATTTGATAATGCAAGTTGGAATTCATTTCAGCTGCATAGGTAGATGTACAGAGTGTCTCAGAATAAGAGGTTTCCTTATTATTCAAAATAATACTTGTTGTCTTTTTATTTCTTTGTATCTCTCATATTCAAAATTACAAAATTGCTATTAAGAAAGGTTGTTGGAAATTTTAGTCTGCATAATCTATACAAGGTGTTTAGTCGAGCCAGCGCAAATCTAACTTGTGTTGTTTTATATAGAGCTCCCAGTGTATTATTACAGATTTTAATTTGTCACGGAAGATTAAAATTTTATAAGGTTATGAGGTTCTAAAACACATCGTTACATTTTTCTTATTTTGATGTACTTTTTGAGCTTTTCTACTTACAAATTGGTTGCACACATCAAAGCAATTTTGTTATATGTTTGATAACATTTTCAAGAAGAAATGGCAAACCAAAGTCTCTGGAAAAAGAAGTACTGTCTACAATGTCTGCATGAAAACCGTCTACAATAGGTAGGTTTTTTATTTGAATAGATAAAATTTTGTTCAATTAACAAACTTATAGCCTTTTTAATCTTGAATTCGATGATATCAAAATGGAAAAACTAGAGATTACTTTTGTTTCTTAATTCCTTAGTGAAATTTCATTGAATTTAGTTTAAATATAAGATGTAGAGTTTTTTTAATTTGGTTTTGTGCTGTTTAAAACTTAACTGCAAAGAGGAATTCAAAATTTTAAAAATATAAGAGTGTAACTTAAAAAAATAGTTGTATTCTCTGTAACTAGACAATGAAATGGCTACGTCTCGATCAAAAATCTCACGCGTAGAATCGAAAAAATTCACTTTTCCTATCTCATTGCACAAATAGCTATTCTGTATTATATCATTGAATTCTAGACTTTCGAAAATCGCGAATAATTTTGTATTTTCTTACTAAAATTTATTGTAAGTGGGTATTATGATATTGCAAATGGCAATCACCCTGTATAGAGTATCGAGATATGCTTGAATTGACAAATAATATTGAAGGCCAAACAACAATAAAACTTTTCACCAAATTGGAACTAATTATTTTTATTACGTATACTGGGTGTTCTATTTATAAAAACGTAAGTTTAGTTTACCCCAGCCAAACATTGAAAATAATTTTAGATCATGCAGAATAATTTTTCCTAACAGCATATTTTAATATTTTGAATAACAAAAGACACAGCAGAATTTAAGATGTACCCTGTATGTTGGTTAAAGTGAAGAAAATTTTCCAATGTTGTTTTGAAAAATTGATTAATTTTCAGGTGGTGTTGCAGAAGTGCCATTGAATTTTTTTTTAACATATAGATATGTTTGTAGCAGCTATGGGCGAGGTTTTTTAGTTTCTTATAAGATCATTTGATTTGTCCCAAATATACGACTTCATCAATATAATTGAGATCGTTTTGTACTGTTTTTTACTTGGATTTTTTTGCTATTTATTACAACACAAGTTTTATTGTAGGTAATTTTTAGTCAGACTTCTTCAATGTGCAAGTTGTAGCATTTTCTGCAACTGTTTGAAGCTATTGGCAAAAATCGCCAAATCATCAGCAAATTGGGTGTTTGTTAATCTTTCCTCTGAATTATTATATATACCTCGATTCATCGATTTTAGCTTTTTAAAAACCATTTCAATTGACCATTGAATAATTGTGGAGAAAGAGGATTACCTGGTCGAAGTCTCGTTTGAACTGCAAATGGTTTTTTTTCCTTTCAACTTGTATGTGGGCCTCAGAGTTTTTATAGAGTTCTGAATTATTCTGATATATTTTTGGTGGTAGATTTTGTTTTCTCAGAGCTTGTATAACACAGCGGTGTTCAATTGTAATCGATTAGGGTTATATATAGGTTTATATTGTATTCATTTGTTATTTCTATTAATTGGTTCATGACGTGTGTATGGTTGATTGAATACCCTTTTCTGAAGTCTCTCTGGTTGTTTCTTGTTTGTAAATTCGACTTACAATTATCATAATGAAAAACTTGTATACTTTTGAAATTAGGCTCGTTTCATTTCACTCCAAAAATAACAGGAGAAGGAAATCCACCGAAGACTTTCATGTCAAACTAGGCAAAAAACAGAGTAATACGGAGCTAAAAGTCAGAAAGTTCAGATACGGCACAAGAAACGATAGAGGAGAAACACTATATAATTTCCTAGAACAAGAAAACTTCTATGCAATGAATACATTTATTAAAAAGAAACCACAAAACAAATGGACCTGGATAAGCTCAGATGGGAATATGAAAAATGAATTTGACTATATACTAACAACAAGTAAAGAAATAGTAAAACATATCGCGGTACTAAACACATTTAAACAGGAAGCAACCGTAGACTAGTTAGAGTTAAACTACACATAAACGTAAGGATGAATAGAATAAAACAGATAAAAAAACAACCAATACAGGCACAACATCCAAACAATAAAAGAAAACTCTGAGTCATACCAAAACGAAATTAGAAACCGACTACAAAACAAAGTCTACACAAATATGAATGTAAATGAAATAAACCAAACTTTAACAGCAGCAATCATAGAATCAGCTAACAAAATTAGCACAAAGCAACGGACACCCAACAATCAACTCTTAGATACAGTAAAACAGCTACGAAATAAAACAATGATACAACTAAACAAATAAAAAAGCATCGAATGTGTGGAACTAAACAAATTAATAAGAAAAACTATCAAACAAATTAAAGAAACAAGAAGAACAGATTCAGGAAGTCATTGAGAAAAATCAAAGCATGAAAATTCCGAGACAAAATTTACATAAAACCATAACAATAGTACTAAAAGACAAAAAGGGAAATGAAATAAGAACGAGAGACAAAATAAGCAAAAGAACCCAGAAATGTTATGGAGAATTGTATAGACGTCAATAAGAGCCTCGTCTCCAAACGATAAGGAACATGGATAAGAAAATAATACTCAGAAGAAATGCCAGAGATTGATATGGATGTAATAAAAAAAAAGCATTAAATGACATGAAAAACCAGAAAGCACCAGGCAAAGACCATAAAACAAAGGAACTGCTATTAGAAGGAGGAGATGAAGTCATAACACACTAAAATTTATAAGTGCAAGACCGACACCCCTCCACAACCACAGCCATACAAATGGCTGCCAAGCATGGTAAGAATGAAACAAAAATACAGAAGCTAAAAATATGTACCATTAACGTTAGAACATTAAGAACCGAGGAGAGTTTAATAGAATTTAAACAAGCAACACAAAAAATTTCCTGGGATATAATAGGGATTGCAGAATCAAGAAGAATAGGCGACAACACAATACAAAGAAGGAACGGAAACATTATATTCCTAGGGAGAAATACGAGGACGAAATGGAATCGGTTTCTATATAAATAAAAACTTAATAAAACTAGTAGAAGGGGTAAAAGGGTACTCGGACAGGATAGTAATGTCAACAATAAAATTAAATGAAAGAGAGAAACTGGTAATAATACAAGTCTACGCACCTACTGAGGCTGGATCTGAAGAAGCCCTACAGAATTTTTATGATAAAGTAGAAGAAGCGTTAGAGAAAGAACGAAGTCAAACAAAAACGATTGTAGTAATGGGCGATTTTAACAGCAAAATAGGGCAGCATGCAGAAGAAGATGGCGACGTCACAGGACGGTTCTGTTATGGTCAAAGAAATGATAGAGAGAGAGAGAGCTAATAAGCTTGCAATAAGGAACAGACTATTTATTACAAACACATTCTTTAAGGGAAGAAGTGGAGGAAAACGGACTTGGAAAGCCCCGAATGGAACGTATCGCAATGAAATCGACTTCATTTTAGTATCAGACAAAATCCTTATGACCAAAACTAAAACAACAAACGATAACCCAAAAAAGTGAGACGAAGAAATTATTATGGTATGGACACCTACAGAGATTGGACAGAAACAGACTCCCGAAAAAAGTAATGGAAGCCAAAGGCATGAGGAAACGAAAAAGTAGCAGACTGAGACTCACCTGGATGAAGGGCATAGAAGAGATAGTGAAAGCAAGAGGGAAAACGATAGAAGAAATGAACGAGATGGTAAATGAACGTAAAGGATGGAAGTAATGGATAAAGGACGCGAAACCCACAAATATCCCGTGAGGGTATAAAGGGTACCGGAGAAAGAAGAAGAAGATATTTCCATAAATCTAAAAAGAAGTGTATTTAACAAGTGTGTAATCCCGATCTTGACTTATGGTGTTCAAACATGGACTTTAAATAAGAAACTGTATCAGAAACTAAATGTTACGCAATCAAAAATGAAAAGATCACTGTTAAATATCAAGTTAAGTGTCAAAGTGAGAGTAAAAGATATAAGAAGAAGAATGGGCACAAAAGATATTGCGGAAGTATGCAAACATTTAAAATGGAACTGGGCAGGACATGTAGGTCGGCTGCCCCCCACAACACGCTGGGCACGAAATGGAAACCAAGGGATGGACAAAGAAAAAGAGGGAGACCACACCAGAGATGGGAAGCAGAAATAGCAGAAGCAGCAGGACAGTCGTGGTTGTTAGAGACGAGAAACAAAACCAATTGCAAACAGATGGGGGAGGCCTTTGCCCAACACCGGGATCTAAACGGCTAATAATAATAATAATAATAATAAAGCTCTACAAGAAAGTATTAAGGTATTGGATTTTCCAGCATTGCTGTACATACAATTACAAAAGGCCGCAATATTAAATACCTGCACATAGTAAGAAAGTTCTTCAATACTGTAGTATAACCTTAAGAATACAATTGTCGACCACATAGCTACTTGATGTAATATCCGTACTGTGTGGAAACCGGATTGAACCCGTGCAAATAAATAAATAGAAAATAATAATAATAAAAACACAAAGAGCAATGTAAAGACAAATGCTGGAAATTACCCTGAGAGACAAGAGAAGAAACGCGTGGACAAGAGAAAAAACTATGTTCGCAGACGTCAAAGAGAGAGCAGCTCACCTAAAATGGCAATTTCCAGGACACAACACTAGACAAACCGACTCCAGATGGAACGCAAGAATTCAAGACTAGTGACCGTGGCTAGGGAATCGTACGCGTGGTAGGCTCCAAATGCGTTGGGTGGACGACGTCAAAAGACACGCCAGACTAACCTGGAAAAGAACTGCACAAAACAGAGAACAATGGAAAATAATTGGGGAGGCTTACATCCATACGGATTAAAAAGGGTAAAAAAAATATTAAAATTTTATGTAAAATACAATTGCATATTCGAGTGTAGGACGAGATTAGACCAAGTAAATCCGAGAAAATGGAATATTTTTGGAACTTAATGTTTCCTGTAGCCAACCTAGACTTGCACACTAATTTGTTTTATCTGAAAATTTTTATATATTTTATCTCCATTTTGTAGAAGTTTTTCTCCCATTACAAACGAACAGGGTTCATTGAAAGTTATTTTGAATAATGAAGGAAATATTTGGTCAGAAAAATCTGATACACGCTGTATAGTAGGAAATTAATTGGTTTTACGGTTGCATTTTAAACTGACAGGGGTAGTGATGTACTGGTGAGTCACTGACGTATATACGCAGCGCTAGACCATTGGACCAGAATCCGCCATATTGCTCGTCTTTTGTCTAGTAATTTTATTGTTTTAACTAAGCTACGTTGGCAGAGCTTTAGTTGGCGCTACTGCGAAAATCAGGTGAATTACATTATGCGCAACCTAACCTACAATTCTGACTATGGTTTGTGATCTCATCTATACTAAAGATTATTGTTTTTATATTGTTATTTTTGTTGTTTTTTATAGTGTTAGTTTTGTGTAACTGTAATTTATTGAAAGTACTTACAATGGTGGCTTGACTTGACAAGAACGGCAGTTAAGTTTTGACAGTTTAGCCAGTTAAGGTTAGATTTGTGCTTGGCTTGGAAAATTCTAATACCAACATTACAGTAATGCAATCTTCGTAACATCAAATGTTACTAACTTACAGACGAGCAACATGGCCGCTTTTTTGGTCCCGTTTTTGAAGGCCACGACCGTATAGATGCTCAGTCTACGTAGTATATAGGTCAGTGTGGTGAGTGCACGCTCTGAATTAACTGATTCCAATGTTTGACAGGTAACTTTAATTAATTATCGGTTGTAGAATAAAATACACAATCCAGTACATCCCTGATTGTAAAATCTACATCTGCCAGTAATTCCTATGATTGAGAATTAATTAGTTATTAATATATTACAATTTGCTTTCGAATTTAACAATGTAGACTTATGAATTTTTTCTGACAACCACCAAATTTTCGGCTCGTACCCAACTTTATTTACATTTCAGCTTTTACCGCTGAGTCTCCCATTACAAACTACTTGGCCAGTTCTGGTAAAGTTATCCACGTTCCATTTGTCTTACTGCTTTCGTCATTTTGTTAACACCGCCGTACTTACTAGCACTTTTATGGCGTTTGGTGTGACTACATGCCAAACTAACATTATCACTTGTACAAGTCTGAGTTCGAGTTCAAGTTTTGTCTGTTTTTTCTTTAGTTTGTTAATTACTCGGAGGCCCCGATCCCTTCTACATTGCACACTTGTTTTCTAGGGTTATGACGTTGCAGACATAGCGTTCAAGTCGAACTGCCTGAAACGCAACTCGCTTCCTAACCAAAGCACAGCTTATTATGACCCTACAACGTATTTTTTCTCAAAGTTTGGATCCAGCTTCAACCAGTTCCCACATCTGCGAATATCCGACTCGTGCGAGAAGAAAACCAAGCTGCTCTTCCCTGTAGCTCACCTGCAGACCATCCTGATGCTTGCCAAGAAGCTCCTTACCAAAGACATGCTTTCGTTCCTTGATGAGCAGTCGCTCGAGATTTATTCCACAGGGAAGATAAAGATATTTCCGTACAAGACTTTCTCGGAAACAATGAATTTGGTCATGGTTACACTGCTACGGGAGCTCCTGCAGCCCCAAAAGGAGTTGCCTGTGCCCTTCACCAAAGATGTGCAGGAATTTGTTAAAGGTAAGGCGGTTGTGACTTGCTTACATGGTTATTTAAATGTTTCCATATTGCAGGTCTGTTTTTAAGCGGACAAACCGAACTTCAAAGTAGAAACCATGACGCCAGTGAGAGAGAAGAACGGGAGAGCAATTATGCACTAGTCAACAAATTTAAGCTTAATGTGATGGCAAATGCTGCATGCGTCGATTTATTAGTGTGGGCAATTGGAGATGAAACAGGTAAACGACACGCATGGCTTGTTAGTTAAATAAAATAAGCAGTTCTAAGGAAAATGAAAAATTTAGAATTCGTGAAATAATACTGACTGTCTGTGAATTCCTCTTTTATTGCTTTATTCTTATTGTTATTTTTAAAAGGTCATGTTGAATAGTGACTTTCAAAATGAGAAGTTTTACTATGTAGTAGGTGGTAAACGGAAAAAAAGGACAAGGAAAAAAATCCACGGAAAAAAAATCCAGGAAAAAATCCATAGGAAAAAAATCCAGGAAAAAAAATCAAATAATCAACAGTCTCAGATTAAAGTCAATATTTATTCAATATATTAAGTATAATATATTCTACAATATTTTATAAGCTTATATAATAAATTATCTAAATCTAATGGCGTGGCCGATGCCCCTAACAAAATCTTCTAAAGATTTGTCACGTGCTAGGTTAGGTTAGGTTAATTATTTAATAGAAAAAAAAAAGTAGACAACAATACTGAAAGATAAAAACGTTTTAGGTTAGGTTAGGTTTGGCTGTTCAAAATTATAATCACTTCATTTTATAGTTTGGATTTTTTCCTGGATTTTTTTTCCTATGGATTTTTTTCCTTGCATTTTGTTTCCTGGATTTTTTTTCCGTGGATTTTTTTCCTTGGGCTTTTTACCTACAATCGTACTAGGTACCTATAGAATTTGTGGACTGTCGGCAATAAATTTGCAAATAGTACATGCAAATAATACTTTATTTTAGAAACTGCTTGTATATAAAGCAAGGTTATGTAATTCATTGTCAAAGGACGAGGGGTTCAAGCTAATACAGCAGAACCATTGTAGCTTTGTGGTCAAGGTAGGCCATGGATCATAATTGATTTCACAAATTTGGATACCTAAAGTGAAATAAATGTCATATGTATAAAGTTTGGTTATGTAATAGCTGCCAAGAAATCAGTAGTGGCATTTGCAGGAATTCGAAAAATTTGTTGATTTCAATACGGAATGTACCGTGAGAGCAATAAAAGCTCAAGTTAAAGATACTCTTAGAATTTTAGTCCTGACTTAGATTAATCTAAATATTATAAATATTTTTAACCGTCATACATTAATAATTGACAGTTTACATTTGAAATTTTATTAGGTTATTTATTTAATTAGTTGATTACAGCAAAAGTCACTACAATACTGTGAATTTAAAGATGTTAACAGTGGAACATAAAATTTTCATATTAAATCTTATTTTCACAATGGTACAAAGAATGAAAATGATGAATGACACTATTAATTTCAAACCTGTTTCACAGAATCTCAACAGCATTATCCGAATGAGGCTGCAAACTTCACTTATAACAATTTCTTTCAAACTGTCAGGATTATTGTGAATCATTTTAGAGAAAGTGAAAACGTTGAAGGGAAAAAGAGATCAGGAAGACCTGTGAAAAGAGCTGCAGAAGTTATTGATAGTGTTAGGGATATCATGGAAGCAACTCCTTCTAGGCCGATCAGAAAACTAAGCCAAGAAATTGATTTGTCATACGGTACTTGTGCTATTAAAAAAAGATTTGAGCATGTTTCCATACAAAATGCAAATGATTAATCAACTTTTACTGCGTGATTTCCAACCTAGAACAAATTATTATCACTGGATCTTAAACAACATAAATAATAATGACATAGTTTACAAATTTTTGCAGAAAATATAACTAGCGATTATTATTTCCGGAATATCTCCAGATTTCTTTCTATTTACTTATCTAAAAAACAATATTTTTAATAATAGACCACAGAATCTAGATTTACAAAATGCTATTTCACAAAAGTTAGATGAACTTGCAACTGATACTATGGTGAATGTGTTGAAAAATCTTAAGAGAAGACCACATTTATGTTTAGAAAACAATGTTCAACATTTTAAACATCTTTTGTAAAGACCTTTATTTACTTTCTTCTATAAATGTGTAAGCAACAACTTCATTTTAAATAAACATTTATTTGCATAGCCCTTAACTGCATAACCTCACTACTTCGACCACAGGGACCACAGAACGCTTGAGACGGCATTAACTTCTATTATATAATTAAATAAACGCCCTACCAAAATTTGAAATGTAAACGGTCAGTTATTAATGTATGACAGTTAAAAATTTTTATAATGTTTACATCTTTATAATAATAACAGATTAATTTAATTAATTTAAAATTCCATGTTTTTGACTTGGGTTTTTATTGCTCTCACGGTATTATCAATTCGTATGGCCATGGTAAAACATGGTATCGGAGTTTTTAGGTCTCGTTAACGGCTTTGACTTCACTTAACAAATACAATACGAATGAATCTTACAAGACTTTAAAATTCCAAGGGTTTCTTTGACATGGGTTTGTATTGCTCTCACGGTAGTAGCAAAACTTTTTTTTATAATAACTCCAATTAATATACAATCTATCCTTAGTACGGATAATAAGTATTTGTTATGAATAATTGGTTATTTAAATGAAAGTAACCTATGACTTGCAGAGAGCCTTCCAGTAAAGATTCTCTTTAAAAACTTACCACCTAGTAGTTTCTTATGTACAGTATGACTTAAATTAAATTAACTTAAACAATGACTATTGTACAACGGTTAACAATTACGACATTGATATATCCTAATCGAATCTGGTTGGAAGATTCGATGGTTTGAACCTCTTTAAACTTCTTTGACTTAAATTTTAAAATTTTTAGTATGCCACTGATGTATCCTGTCATTTTATCTAAATATTGTTAACAAGTTCTGTTTTTTACCACCCACTAAGCTGCATTGATTCTGCTGTACTAAGTATAGAATTTGTGGATTGTCAACAATAAATTTGCAAATAGTACATGTAAATTATAGTATATTTCTAGTATGAAAACTGCTTGTATGTAAACAACGTTATGTAAATCTTTGTCGAAAGGACGAGAGATTCAGGCTAGTATATTCATATACAACTGCCTACGCAGGTTTGCATTTGTTCACAATGATTTTCTTGTGTGAATGTCAGAAATTATTGGTGAAGATACAATGCCAAGGCAGAACAAGCGCATTTTTAATTTATAGTTTTCCAGTAGGATGGTTGGTGCTTTAAACTATACCTAAATGTTACTGCCTTAAAAAATTGCTAACTTTGAGTAAAATGTACAACCATTTTATCCTTTTTTTGTAGTTGTTAAGGTATCATACTTTAAAAAGCATTAAATAAAACAGAAAATAGCACATTTAAGACTAAACAAAGTAAATAATGCAGCAGATTTATTGCAGTTGTCTCTTATTCTCCAGTACCATAGATGTTTATTTAATTTAATTTAAATCAAATTGCTATAATTAGTACTAAAAGAGAAACCAATCAGAATGTCCCCCAATTGTAGTACTTCAAATATGTTCTGATTTTTATGTGTTCTAAAATATTTTTATATTTTTTAATTTAATGTAAAGCGAGATAGTATTTGCAAATCTATCCAACAGTACAATAAATATGTTACACACAAATAAAATGACTACAAACTGCATTAAATAATACACAGATAAAAGAAATTACTTGCTTGTAAGTATTATAGGCATGTGCAAAATAGAGGTATTCAAATAATTTATTATTTAAGTATCTTAAAATGTTATTCTAGATCATATTTGTGTTCGATTGTGTATTAATGCATTTTTGGAGTAGTGCCTTTTAGATAGTCTTTTTAGTATGGGCAACCACAATTACATTATTTAATCATTTTTTTAATTATAATTTAATCATGAGCCCTTTTTCTTAGTAGAGAGACCCTGAGATCTACTTACATTGGGGAAAAAATACAATATAATACAATAAGATTTGCCAAAAAATCACAATCAACTGGTTGAGCACCCCTTACATATACTATACCACATTTTATGTCGCAAAACGTATGTGAATGCCTTCAAACATTTAGATATGCGCACTTGTAGATGCATATACTAGCTTGTTAAATTATTCTTTATCGAAACATTAAAAATCGAAATTATCACACGATTACACAATATAAAATACAGATTTAGTTGTTTTTATGAATTAGTTAAGGTAAATCCGTTTAGTAGTAACATAATTATTTACAACTTACATTGCTGGTTGTCAAAAATTGAATGTAGTAAGAAAATTACTGAATATCACATTAACTTCATGGCTAGACTGTGGATTTTTAAAGTCTAATCGAAATATTAATTTTTCTAATTCTCTGAATAGATATTAGTGACACCCAACCACTGTTTCTCTTTTACATTTTGAGAACCACCACTATCAATCCGCCTCCAGCAACTAATAAACACCCATTTTTCAAGCTTAACATCTGCCTGCAAATTGTAACTAACCTTCTTAACTTAGGCCTGTATGACACAGCACATAATTTTGTTGAAAGTGTTTTTACAAAATTCTGTGCCGTGGCATACAGGCCTTAGTGTTCCAAGCCTTGCATAAGGTCTGTATAACACGGCACCGAATTTTGTACAAAATTTTGAACATAATTTTGTACAAAATGTTGCAAAACACGTATTCCACGGCACAGATATTTGTACAAAATTCTGTCTGTGAGCATGCGCAAATAGGTGCAAATTTCGGTGACATCTGTGAGAAAACTGTCAAAATAGTCATGTGACTGTCGATAAAGTAGAAATCTATCAAGATTTAATAATAATTGTTTACTTTTGTTTACATAACCTAAAATGTTGTTTATCTTTTCGTGGCCTGTATTATTTTTGCGTTTTCGGGAATAACATTTACGTCTTTGCCCACTGTTATCATTGATGAACACTAGAAAGTGCTCGTTTGCGCGTATTTCTGAACAAAAGTCTGTAGACTTTAGAGCACGAGCTACAGAATTTTTACAAAATTACGTTGACATCTGTGAGAAAACTGTCAAAATAGTCATGCTACTGTAGATAAGGTAGAAATCTATCAAGATTTAATAATAATTGTTTACTTTTGTTTACATAACCTCAAATGTTGTTTATCTTTTCGTGGCCTGTATTATTTTTGCGTTTTCGGGAATAACATTTACGTCTTTGCCCTCTGTGATCATTGATGAACACTAGAAAGTGCTCGTTTGCGCATAATTCTGAACAAAAGTCTGTAGACTTTAGAGCATGAGCTACAGAATTTTGTACAAAATTTTGCTGTATGACACGGCACAGAATTTTGTAAAAACACTTTGTACAAAATTCTGTGCCATGTCGTGCAGGCCTAAGTAAATAGAACTCTTGGAATATATTGAACAATTCACTTTAAGTAACGTCCTTTGATAATCTTCGTAAATGATAGTAACAAAGTAAGCAAAAAAAAGATTGTACTGCATGAACAATTTGAAAGTTTCTTGGTACTGATTAGAAATTAACCCTAAAAAATAAGGTAATATGCAGTAGAAAACAATATATGTACTATTCAGTTTGTAGCACAAAAGCCTTAAAATAAGTGTAGTTATAGCCTAGTCTGTGGGAAAATACACGTAACATGCATATTTTAATTTTTGTTGCGGTATAAATAAGCATTGCTTTAAACTTCGCAGTCTATTAATGGCAGTTCATGAGTTTTATGAGCAGATAGTACTCGTATATTTAAATAACAGAAACATTCAGTGTAAAATAAGTAGTAACTGTGATCCTATATTCATTTATTTATAGACCCTCAGTAAGTTGATTTGAGAAATAGTATGCAATGGTTTATGAATATAAACAAAATAAATATCAAATTGTACAAAAATAGAGTGCTCAAGTATCTTGGTACACCCCTAGCAACTATTTTGAATTTTAACTTAACTAAACAAAAAGGACATTAAATATCTACAAGTTAAAAACTAAGAGTTTGAATTCTATGCAAACCGGTTAAGCTACTAAACGTACTTATTTTTCATAGATTCCTTAAAATTTGCTCTTACTCAGTCATTTAATTTTTATTCAATTCTTTTTATTAGTTTTAGAAACAAATATCTAAAATAATATATAAAAATTTTTACATTTAGTTGAACTTTATAAACTGCATTTAAAAGAGCTAAGATTCGAAATAAAATAAAGTGATAGGGTAGTGTTTGTTTATATTTTACAGTGTTGTGATTTTTCCTTGCAGTCGATCGAGAGTATAATATATCTGCACTTCTAAACGCCTTGATACTCGTATTAGGTGAAACTCAGATCATTGAAGGTCTTTCTGTAACGTTCAGTGTGGTTTTCTTTTGTTCCTTTTTAATTTGTCGTGTTAGCCGCCTGTCGCCTTGCAGTGTTTCTGTGTTGTGTTTGGTAAAAAAAAAGAGCCCTGGATTGATTGCAATAAACGCCACTTATTTTAAATTTTTAAAAACAATTAAACTTAAACGATGTCTGCCGTGTGATAACCATTTGTTGCGCCCATGAGGTAGTATCGAAAAAAACATTGTACTTTGCTTTGCTTAATCATTACACATGAACTAATAAGTTGTAACAGTATTATTAATAATTTCAATAGGTTTTGTTCAAGAAAACTTTTTCAAATTATTAAAAATATTGTTTTGATTTATTAATTATTATGAATTTCAACAAAGTCAGGCAAGAAACAATACACACTTGAAGCTTATTTTTGGGAAATTTTTGTGCAGTACATGAAGAAATACACTTTTTAATGTGTGCAAGCATAGCAGGTGTTGAATTACATGTCGTACTGCGATGCTACACATTCCTAACTAACGTAACAATCTAGTGTTGTTACTAAAAGAGTTAAAATATTAACCTTGGTTTGAAAGTGTGGGTTGTGGTTGTTCACAGTTTGATGTTGCAGGTGCCGACAGTTTGTGCGGACGGCTAACTGAAAAGATCAACTCCAACCATGGCCATAGGCTCGTTTTGGCCCATATGCCGCTTCTGATGGTCTGCCTGGAAGGACTGGGTAAATTAGCATCGAAATTCCCAAACATAGCATCCACATCCATATACTGCTTGCGAGATTTTCTCATCACGCCTTCTCCAATTTTGTTCAAACTGCATCGGCAAGCAAACGAAAAGGGGAATAAAGAAAATTTGAAAATAACAGGTAATAATACAATAATACAATAATTGTAGTTAGGAGAGTGGATGGGAAACTACAGTACCTAAAAAAATTACCTTGCCATTAGCGCCACCTCTTGTTTATTTAATAAAGGTTCAAATGCGAATTAAATTTGTGATATGGTTTGCAACTTAGCTAGGTCCTGCTAAATTTTCAACATTAATCTGCTTTATGGGACAGAGAAATAGTTCATCACCATTCCCTTCTCCCACCGCTAGAGTGAGAAAGGGGCGACGGGCTGGAGGAAAGCCGATAAAGGGGGGAAAAAAATGCAAGCATTCTAACGCCTAGTTAGTTAGTTCTGGCGCCTAGTGATCAGGTGGCGCCTGATATCAATTATAAGTGTTGTAAGAAAAAATATAATCCGTCAATTCTAGTTTGCATTAATTGTGGGAACGTTTTTCATAAAAGCTGCGGTGATAGGCAGCATAATAAAACAATTATTGATAGTGTAAGATTAGTGTGTTGTGAAAATGACCTAACCTCAAACTCGTCAAATGGAAATGAATTAAAGAACGAAAATGAACTACTGAGAAAATTAGTATCAGAAATGGAGGGCAAAAATAAACTTTTAGAAGATAAAATAAAATCTCTAGAAGAGAAAATGGAAGGCCAAAAATTGACTTACACTCAAGCCTTGGCATTTACAGCAACAAAAGAAACAAATCCGAAAATTACAACAGACTTAGTAATAAAATCAAAGCACAATCAAACTCAAGACAATACTAAAAAAGAAATATATCAAAATGTAAATCCAACAGAAATAAACGTAGGAATAAAAAAAGTACGAGAAACTAAATCTGGGGCTGTAATAATCAGCTGCGAACAGGAGTGTGACGCAATAAAGTTGAAAGAAGAATTAATAGCTAAACTGGGAACAAACTATGACGTGGAAACTACAGTGCTACAAAACCCAAGAATAAAGATAACGGGATTAGAAACAGCCTACGAAATACAAGAACTTGAAGATATTATTAAGAGACAAAACAATATTAACGAATCAGACAAGGACACAATAAAAATAAACTTCATAAAACACCTAAAAAGTAAAAACACATACACAGTTTATGCTGAAACCTCACCAATATATTATAATAAAATTATGCAAACAAAGAAAATGTACATTGATTGGCAACGATGCCCAGTTTACGAGGACCTCAACATACACAGGTGCACAAACTGCAACAAATATAATCACAGTAGCAAAAAATGTCGAAATAACACATGCTGTGCTATTTGCGCTCAAGAACATGACACCAAAGACTGCGAAAACCAAAGCAAGAAAAGTTGCATAAACTGCACCGAGGCCAACTCCAAGTACAAACTCAAACTAGCCACCAACCACACAGCTTTTGATAGTATCTATGCATCTTATCGACACATGGAAAAGGTTAAAAAATCACAAATTAAATATACAGCAAGTCATTTATGGACCAGTTCGTAAATACTTTTAATGGAAATAACATAAAAACGATAGAATACAATGATACATCTACTTGCACAGCCAGTCTAAAAAACATAAAGTCACACTTTTCATTAATGCATATGAATATTAGAAGTCTAAATAAACACTACAATGAACTAGAAGTAATGCTGGAACAGTACAATCATTATTTTGATTTAATAGTATGCACTGAAACTTGGAAGATTCCTGAGCCTGCAATGTACACCATTAAAGACTACAATATAATTTACAACGAAGGGGTTATAAACCAAAATGATGGAACAATTATATACATAAAAAATTCAGTAAACTACACAGAACAAATTGAACAAATAGGAGAAACACGAGCTATAAAAGTTCGGCTATTAAACCAAAACAGCAAACCCTACACCATTGTAGCTCTGTACAAACCTCACACCACAGACACAGACAGTTTCATTGACGATTTAAATACTTACTTGCACAGCTTAAAAGAGAAAGAGGTAATCATTGTTGGAGACATAAACATTGACATCACAACAAACAACAAACGCACAAATGATTACCTTAACACACTCAGTGAACACGGATTTATTCCAGCCATCACAAAGCCCACTAGGGTAGAAAACGAAACAAAAACATGCTTAGACCATATTTTCATCAAAACTGAAGACTGTGAAGAAAACATATTCCCGTACGTTGTAAAAAATAGTTTCACTGATCACTACCCAGTTTTTATCACGATCAAGAAAATACAAACAAAAGAAAAAATAAAACCGCAGCAAATCACAATAACCAAAGTAAATTATCAAGAAATAAGAAAAATGCTAGAAACAGAAGAATGGACTGAAGTATACACAGAAAACATTGAAACTGCCACAACATTATTTGTGAATAAACTAAATAATTACGTAAAACTATGGACGAACAAACAAAGAATAAGAAAAACTAACAAACGAAAACCATGGATAACTATAGGTCTAATAAAGTCTATAGAAACACGAGAAGACATGTACAGGGAGCTGCGCGACGATCCTGGAAATGTAACAAAAAAGGAGCAATTTAAGAGATATAGAAATCAACTTAACACTTTAATAAGTAAAACCAAGAATAAATATTACGCAGAAAAAATCATTTCAGGCAAAAACTCGGCTTCAAATCTATGGCACACAATAAAACAATATATGAACAAAAATAACAAGAAAAAGTACAACATCGACCACATCAAAGCACCAGATGGAAAAAACATCACAAACAACACAGATATTGCCAACGAATTAAACAATCACTTCACAAACGTTGGGAAAAAACTAGCAGAGAGACTGGAAACAACAGAAAAGGATAAGTCTCAACAAATACACGGAACTTTACAGTCAATGTATTTGAATGAGGTAGAAGAACAAGAGGTTCAACAGTACATCATTGGACTGGACATTGGAAAATCTGCAGGACCAGATGACATCTCTGTAAGAACATTAAAAGAACTAATTAACTACATATCGAAACCTATAACCCATCTAGTGAATACCATCTTTGACTCAGGAATATGTCCCAGCCATTTTAAAAAAGCAGTAATAATACCAATCCACAAAGCAGGCGATCTAAGCATTCTTGGAAACTACAGGCCTATATCCTTAATCTCCAATATTGCGAAAATATTTGAAAAATGTTTAAAGAAGAGAATGATGGACTTTGTAAACAAAGTAAAGCTATTATCAGACATGCAATTTGGATTTAAAAAGGGGAAATCAACAGATGATGCACTCGCCACTCTAACTAGGCACATATATGATGCACTAGATAAAAGCAAACCAGCGTTAACAATCTTCGTGGACCTTGCCAAAGCCTTCGACACCATCAGCCACAAACGTCTCCTAGAAAAATTATACAAACTTGGTTTCAGGGGTAAAGTGCACAAAATATTGGAAAGCTACCTAACAAACAGATCTCAACAGGTAAGAATAAACAATACTTTGAGTGATACTCAAACGGTGGAATATGGAGTCCCGCAAGGAACGATCTTAGGTCCGATATTATTCATAATATATATAAATGATATTATGAGCATCAAAAAAACAGGAATACTTATTTCCTATGCAGATGATACTGCTATATTCTATAAAAGCAACACATGGGAAAATCTAATTAAGATAGTCGCTGATGACATGACTAACATATGCAAATGGTTCAGACAAAATATACTTACTATAAACATGGATAAAACCAAATACCTTGCCTTCGGTTGCTATGAAGATAGCATACCTGTGTTATAGCCGATAAAATTACAAACTGGAAAAGTAGGAAACAAAACAGAGGAACAGATAATACAACCTGTTACACACATTAAATACTTAGGAGTAACGATCGACAATCATCTAAAATGGGGCAAACACATTTTTAAAACAACAAATAAATTAAGATACTTAATATATGTGTTTAAAACTTTGAAACAGGTGTTGAACACAAAACAAATGAAAGTAGTATACCACAGCCTGTTCGAATCAATAGCGAAATATGGAATAATAAGTTGGGGAGGAGCATACAATAATAAATTGAAGTACATGGAAACACTACAAAACAAGATATTAAAAATAATACACGGCAAAAAACACAGATATCCCACTGACGAACTTTTTAAGGAGGCAAGAGTAATGGACTTAAAGCAACTACACTGTCAAACCATTCTTATATACAGCATAAAAAACAACATCTTTAGACCTTTAAAACATAGCATTAACACAAGGGCAAAGTGGAGGAAAGAAGTAGACCTGCCAAGAAAAGAAAAAGCTATTGGACAACGTTGTTTTGATTACCTGGCAGTAAAATATTACAATTTGCTCCCCTCAGAAATAATCTCACTAACGGGAAACATAAAAAGAATTAAAAAACAAATAAAGGCATGGCTCAACAACACCCCTAGACAACTTATTCATCGTCACCGAGACTAAACAGTTCCTAACTGTGCAATTCCTAGTTAATAATGTATACATACTTTTTATATTCATCTTTATATTAACTTTTATTTAAGTGTATACTAGTTTATTCAGTTTATACAGTTTTTTTTGTTTCTATTTTACTTGTTTATTTTATTTATATACTTTTATAGAGGATATGTAGCTAACTTACACGCACAGGAGCACTGCACCTTCAGTGAATGTTAGCTTGAAATAACATGATAAGAAAAATTTCTAAACTTGTATCTAAGTGTTACTGAAATAAACAAATTATTATTATTATAATCATGGGTGTAGGAGGGTATTTTTCGCACTGGGATGGGCGGTGGGAATTTTTACAAAGTAAATATAATAAATAACTAAACACTCACCGATAGGGTCTCGAAATCGATGATGTGTATTCATCAAGACCAAATTCTAGGGAACTCAGGATTTATCAGCTTCAGACATGTACGCGGTGCACTCATAAAGTAAACACGCAAACAGTCACAACCGCATTTCAGCACATATCAGTAAAGCATGGAACACACAAGCAATAATACATTACTACATTAGCACTGTTGAACAAACGTAATTTTTAATTACCTATAATTTGCTTAAAGAAGGGTCTGCATTTTCTATAGTCACATGTAATAATATCTAGAAAATTCTTGGTACAGTTATTGCATTGATAAAATGTCCATTATAAGTGTCATGTGCATAATATATACCTTTTATGTTAAACCATTACATTAATACAATCATTTCTTGAATTAAATCTTCGTCTATACATGTTTTAGAAAATGTTACATTGATTGTTTTTTCTGGTTCATTGTTTTTGATTTTTCTATTTAAAAATGAAAATAATTTTTCAGGTACTGTTTCGGATATTTCTTCTATTTACACAATATTTGTATCAATTATGATATTGACCAAATTCACCGAAATTGTTGCACGAAATCTTTTAATACTTTATCTTCTGCCTACTCAGAAAATTATCCACATTTTTTCCGAACTTGTACATCAGGAATTTTTTTAAAATATGTGCTGATACTATGCGCCAATCCTTAGCTTGGTTTAAAAAATCGTCAATATGTGATCTTAAATTTAGTAAATCCATTTTAATTTTAATTATTAATAATTATGTAATAAATTAGAAGCTTCCTGTTCTTCTTTTGTTGCTTCTTTAGGTGAACGTCAGCTATCATTAAGGCTAAATCAAGTACAATTGTCTTTTTTTGCAATAATTTGTTAATGTTTTAATATTGCACTATATGGTAAACCGTACTGTCATACTTATTTTACAGACCGACGCCACATTCATTCGTTTTTGTTTTCATTTTTTTTCCTTTCATGGAATACGGAAAATAAAACGTGGTTGCAGATATTGTAGGAAACAGTTCTTAATCCTCCTATTTGAGGCGCCCCTGGTGTACTTATTAATACGAAACTATGCTCTAATCTGCAACCTTGATGAGTAGCGTATGAGCATAAAATTTCAAAGCATTGATCCAACTATTACCATAATTATATACAGAAAAGTTATCAGACAAGTTTTTAGAAGACTGTAACTCCTTAACGATATATTTTCAAGCCCGTGTTTATATAAACTTTTTTATGTTTTGGCTCGCTCTCAAAGTTTGGAAAATCGCTTTAGGTTACACCCTGTATATCGAAAAGCCGATTCTATAGTGCGAAAAATTCGAAAAATGATACATAATATGTGTAAGTTGGTAAAACATTTCCTTTTTTATTTACTTCATTTTCTCGGACCAAAAGCAATGGTCAAAATTTAACTTTGTCTTGTCTAATATCTTATGACAAAAAATTATATTTCCGCATCCCCCGGTAAGTAGATGCAAAAATGGGTACTACTCCTCCTTTTCATATTATTAATAATTATACTATTTATAATATTCTTAATACTTGAGAATGTTCGATGAAATATTCTGACTAAATTTTATCCACAAGGAAGACGGTGAAACATATAAGCGCATCTCAAAATTTCGGTTTTGAATTCGAAGCAAGATTCATGGGCGAAATTTCTAGATTAAAGTCGAAATGCATTTTTCGCGATATCGCTATTTGACAATCGTCGATATTTTGACTTTATTTACATTTCTTTAATTGAAATACAATTATTTTTTCGACATGACTTCCCTAAGCATTTGTGAAAATCGATGATAACGTCATTTTGAAAGTTGAACCTAATACCAAGACCCCAAAAATGCAAGTCTGATTTAAAATTCGTTTTAATCAAGAAAATCCCGCACAGGGAACATGGTGTTTTGAGGTTTAATCTAAAATTATACATTAAATAATCATTTTAGTTGGAACAGCTGAATAGTAGTTACTCTTAAACAATGACTAATACTGGTATTTTACTACTGCATGTGTTAAACCGATTGTACTACAGTTGAACGCAGTATATTGTACATTTCCGTAATGAAACTTGGTAGGTATAATAAAAACTACAACATACTAAAACTATGAGAAATGTTATATTTGGCGTTATAAGTGTAGCGCCAAGGGCAAATCAGAAGCTAAAATTTGTCCAATAGGTTATAACAGATATTAAAGGCTTATGAAATCTTATCAGAAACTTTATAGATAGTGAAGACAGTATAATTAATTGCATATGTTCTTTGAAAAGATATACACTATGTTCTTTTTTCAACTTGTCTTTTTTTCTAATGATAGTGAACGTAAACCATGGCATTTCTCGTTATTTTTATAGAAGAGATCTTCTTCTTCTTGTAGTGCCTATCCTAACGGATGTTGACGTCCAATAGGGCTACCTGTACTTTAGACACCGCAGCACGAAATAAAGTTGTTGTAGATTTTTAAACCAATTGCGTAAGTTTTTCAGCCATGAAGTATATCTACGCCCTAGACCTCTTCTTCCTTCAATTCTGCCTTGCAATAGAAGAGATCATATTGTCAAAAATATTGATCGCTTAAGTGTACA
>JABXWE010102096.1:0-29002 GCA_014611495.1 Limonius californicus
TCGCATACACACTCTTCCCGTCCATTCCGTTTTGTTGTGTTGCCCTAGGTCTCTCTTCGGCCTAGCTCCCTCATCCATCACTCTTCTCCCTCGCTCGCTGGATCCTATGTCTTCTCGTTCAACCTATTCATCTGGGTCCGCTCTTCTACTTCGCTCGTCGCTTTCCTTGCGGGACATCATAGTTTTCACGCCCTTTAATATGGCGTTCCAGTCCGCCTCTTTCCCGACCATAATGTTTATCAGGTTTTCTGGCCGTCCTAGCTGCCCTACTTCATTGTTCATTTCCTGTCTTATTTCTTCCCATTCAGGGCACTGGAAAAGCGTGTGTTCGGCATTATCAAGGGCATTGGCGCAGTAGACGCATGTTCCTACTGGCGTTTTCCCTATCCGATGTAGGTAGCTTGCAAAGCTGCCGTGTCCCGTGAGTGCCTGGGTCAAGTGGTAGTCGCTCTCTCCATGTGTTCTGTTAACCCAGACTTCAATGTCGGGTATCAGTCTATGGGTCCAGGCGCTAGAGCTCCATCCTTCCCATCTTCTTTGCCATGCTCTTAGTGTTAACTCCCTCTCTGCCACCCTCTCAGCTTTAGTTTTACCCTGGTTGTTTGCTCTTTCGGTTGCTTGTATCTCCCATGGGATGGTCCCCGCTAGCACCAGCGCAGTCTCCGTTGCGATTGTTCTATACCCCCTTGTTATGGCTAGCGCCATCCTTCTCTGTGCCGTTAAGGCTATTCCTCTGTATTTCCTATATCGGAAAGCCTCTAACCATATCGGCGCTCCATACAGGAAAACGGAGTCCGCTACTGTAGCCAGCAGCCTACGCCTAGCCTCCCCTGGGCCCCCTATTCTGGGCATTATCTTTGACAGTGCTGCTACAGCTTTTCCTGCCTTTTTGGCTGCTTCGTTGACCTGTTCACTAAACCGAAGATTTTGGCACCACGGTTTCGCCCATCAGCTTGAAGTTTATTGGTCTTCGTGCCATTTTTCTTCCGCTTAACATTACGGCCTCTGTCTTTTCCGGGGCTAGCTCCAGCCCGTTCTCTCCTAGCCAGGCCCTGATGGTGTCCAGCGCTGCGTTAACCGCCCTCACCAGTTCTTCCTCCTTTTTGGCTGTTGCCACGACCGCCAAGTCATCCGCGTACGCTAGCGTTGTCACCCCTTCAGGCATCTCCGCTCTCAGTACCCCGTCATAGGCGATATTCCACAGTACCGGCCCCAGCACGGATCCCTGGGGGACCCCCGCCGTTACTACATGTGTTTCCCCGTTCTCCGTTATTATCTTGCGCTCGCTGAGGTAGCTCTTGGTGATATTTACGAGCCATCCCGGTACTCTTCGCCTGGTAATCTCTCTTATTATTCCTCTCCAGGGTACTGAGCCGAAAGCATTTCTCACATCAAGGGTGATCAGCACACAGAACTTCCTTTTCTTTAATGATTTTTCCATTTCGGCTTTCGCTAGTTCTCTAACCCTGCCGGCTGCCTGCAGGGTTGATCTTCCCTTTATAAACCCGAACTGGTTTCTAGATAAGTCCTGTTCACCCTCGCTCAGCTCCTTTTTAAGTCTCGTAGCCAGCAATTGTTCTAATACCTTCCCAAAAACGTTTAGCATGCATAGCGGTCGGTATCCCCGAGGGTCTTCATCTGGCTTATTAGGTTTCTTAATTAGCACCAGTCGTGCCTCCTTCCATACCTCTGGGAACTCCCCTTTTCTGAGCTGCCTGTTCATTACTTCAAGCACCTCCGTCGGTCTTATTTTAATTGTCAGCTTCGCTACTTCCGGGGTGATCCCGTCGGTCCCTGCCGCTCTTTTGTTCTTTAATCTTCTGGCCGCCATTTCTAGCTCTTCCATGGTGAAGAGCTCTTCTGCTGCTGGTTCGTGTGTATTCATAATCCAATTTACTCTGGCATGTTTCGGGAATAGTTTTGTTATTATTTCGTTTTCAAAACTATCCTGCAATCTTCTAGGCGTAATCTTCAACCTTTGCATTACTATCTTGTAACCTAATCCCCAGGTGTCTGCCTCTATCTCCTCACACAGCTCCCTCCATTTTTTTCTTTTGGAGCTCTTAATTTCCTGTTTAAGCGCCTTCCTGGCCTGCTTGAGTTGCATTTCCTTTTCTTGTAGTTGGTTCTCGTTGTTGGTCTTCTTTTTTCTCCCTCTTGTCATTTCTCGTCTTTTCGCAAGGCACTCTTTTCTCATCTGGTCTATTTGCCTTGTCCACCAGTATTTAGGTTTGTACTTTGGGTTCGTGTTGGTGCAGCTGGGCATTGATTCATTACAAGCTTGTGTTACTGCCCTTTTTAATTGTTCCACCCTTTCCAAATCTGCCCCGGGAATTCTTCTAATTGATTGCTCGAACGCTTCCGTGTTAAGTCTTTTCACGTTCCATTTTTGCCATCTCTTCGGGGGGATCTGGATCATGTTTTCGTCTACCTGTGTTTCTATTTGGTACGTGATGTACTGGTGATCGCTGAGGGTTTCTATTTCTTGTACTTGCCACTGCTTCATCCTTTGTGTCGCTTTTTTTGTGCTGAAGGTTAAGTCTATGTAGGATGCGCTGCTTCCCCTCGTCCATGTTGGCACTTTTCCATCGTTTGCTATCTGTAATTCATTTCTCCCCGCCCATTCCAGTAGCTTCCTACCTCTCATTTGTTTTGTTTTCGCCCCACTCTTGCGCCTTGGCGTTGAAGTCGCCACCTATCACTTTGTCCTTACTGGACCCATTTATGTTCCACTCCAAGTCTTCGACATTATTCTCGAACTCTTCCTCTGAAATATTAGGGGAGATGTAGCAGCTGTAGTACGTACAGTTCTCGATTTCCACCCAGCAGTACCCTTCTCCTCTGCCTGTCTTTTTAATACTGATCTGTGGATTAATGATTTTAATTGCTGCTGTTATATGTATGTCTGTATGCCATCCCTTGGTCTGTTTGACTACGTTCTCATTTGGCTCGCTTACTAGCAGTATATCCGTCTGTAGCTCCCTTGCCGTTTGCTCCAGTAGGTCGTGAGCTTTGGAGCTTCTGTTCAAGTTTATCTGTATTACTTTTGTAGCCATTTCTGCTGATGTAGTGCCTCCGCGTACTTACTACACCTAACATTTCCTGCCCTATGTCCTTTTTGGTTGCATATCGGATAGTAGCTTTCTTCAGTACAGTCTTTAGCTTTATGCCCTTGCTCTCCGCAGTTAAGGCAGGCCGTAGTCCTATCCGGTCCTTTGCATTTTACAGCCAGGTGATCGTATCCCCAGCATCTGTAGCACTGTCTTGTCTCTTTCCTTTCTATCACGCTGCAGTACGTGACCCCTATCATCATTCTCCCTCTTTGAAGCATGTAGGTGGCGATCCTCTGTGGTAGCTTCAGGGTGGCTATCTGGCAACTGCCATAACTTGGTCTTATGTTTGTTACCATCACTTCATCTCCTTGATTAATTATGTGCCTAGTGTCTCTTTCTACTGCCTCTTTTACTTCTTCGATTGTGGTCAGCGCGTCGATGTTCCTAACATGCAGTATTGCTTGTTTTTCCGCTTTCCACGTTCTCACCTTTCCCTTGCCAACCGTATTTTCAAGGACGTTTTGCAGTTCTCTTGTCTTAGCCGATTTCGCATTGGGCTTCACTTCCAGCAAGAGGTCTCCGTTCCTAGTTTGTCGTATGGTATTTATCTCAGTATTGATCTGACTAGTCACTATCCCCTCCTTTACCTTCCTTAACATGCTGGCATATGAGTCCCCCGCGTTTTTTATTACTATTGTGTCTTTGTTTTCTTTTTTTCTCTTATTGTTCGTGACCGTTTCTTTATCCTCTTCCATCCTGCTGCCTGCCTTTGGTACATGTATGTTTACTCTTGTCTTGCAATTTTTGAAGGCGATTTCAGCTAATCTCCTTTGCCTATTTGTATCTACTCCCGTAATTTTTGGGATATATACAGCTTCCGCTTTCTTCTCTTCCGCCATTTCCGCTAGCTGCTTTAGTGATGTCAGGATTTCCTCTACTGTGCCCTGACCTACTGCCGCTTTCACGATGTGTTGCTCGTTTACGATCGTGACTTCTTCTTTTTGGTATTTTGTGGTCTGGCTAATGCTTACGAGTTCTTTTGTGGCTCCCTTCATATGCATCAGTTCCGGATATCTTTCGTTGAACTGCTTCGATAAGCCCTGGTCCATTTCCTGCTCCTCTTGTAGGAGCATCACCGCTAGTATGCCCTGTTTTTTGTTTAGCGGGTTTCCTACTTCGACCTTTGTCTTGTTATAGGCTTTTTCTGGCCACCTTCGATCTACCAGTTCCATGATTTCCCCCGATGCTTCCACTGTTTGTATCGCTCCACGTATCTCAGCCACGTATTCCCGCTCTTTCTGTTCTGATTTCGAGAGCTCATCTATACTCGTCTGCGTGCCCCAAGAGATCGTCGTGGGGGCCTTCTGTACTTCGGTCTGCGTCATTGTCTCTTTTTTCCCTTCGCGTCCCTTGTCTATTTGCTTAGTGGTTGTAGTAAGCTGTTCTTCCACTTCTTCTACTATGTCACGGAGCACCGCCGATCTGTGATCATCTTTCCAGTTTTTTATCCGCTGGCCAAGATCTCTGCCCACCTCCTTTATCTCCTTTTTTGTGTTGGGGTTTTCCTTAATCCACTTTCTCAACATTCCCACCTCCTTGCATATCGCTTCCGCCCATTCCGTTATGGCCTCACATTGTTTTCTCATTTTTTTGAGAAGTTTTTGGTTTGCCCTACCTTTGCTGAAGCATTCGGTTTTTCCGTTGTGTTCTCCCGTACTTTCTCTGCTTCTATTCTGCTTCTCTTCCTCTTCCTTTCTTCCTCCTCAGGGGCATTGTTCGTCTCCCTCTGCCCCCTTATTGTCTCCAAGTCCCCTACGGAGTGGCACCTTCTTGCAGGACTAGGCGGGGTTCTTTGAAGTAGAGTGCTCCTTCTACTCACCATCATCCTTTCTTCCTCCAACTTTCTCCTCTTTTCATCAGGTATCGGGTAGTCCCCCCCAGAATCCGTGGGACAGCCCGCCGAGGCGGGGAAGGATTCTCCGGCGTTACCGGTACCTTCCTGGGGTATGCGTATATTTTTGGCCGACATCTCATCAACCTAACCTAACCTAACCTAACCTAACCTAACCTAACCTTGACCAGTACCAGGTTAGGTTAGGTTAGGTTAGGTTAGGTTACATTAGCAAATGTTTACATTATCTAATTATAACATAAATTAGAACATATTCTTGACCAGTGCCGATTTTTTAACAAATCATATTATAATTAGTAAAGTAGGCACTGATATTCTGAATATTTGACATTTGTTCAATAATTAGCGTTGTCAACAAATAATTTCACAGTACAAAAAAGTCATTACATAAATTAACAACAATAATTACCTAATAATTGTTATTGTATCAAGTGAATAGTTGGGTAGTTACCGAAAAAATGCCTTTCACGCATTTAGAGAAATGCGATATGTTGGAATCCTACATGTGCTGTAGAAAAAATGCAGATAGGGCGTAACAGGATTATGAAGATAAATTTTCTGATCATCAACTACCAGATAGAAGATATTTTTTAATCCTTTATAGAAAATTAAGGAGTAACGAAAGCGTCTTTAAAAAGACAAGGGCAAAGAAAGTATTTGTTTTAAGTGAAAACGTAGAAGTTGAAATCTTAGCCTATTTTGAAGTAAATAAAAATAACTCTGGATTTTGCGAAAGAACCTGATATTAATATTAGTACAGTTTGGAGAATATTGAAAAAACACAATTTTGTTCCATACAAGTATCGATCTGTACAAACTTTAATGCCTGGGGATGCACATCGGAGAATAACTTTTTGCCACTGGTTATGTGCTGCATACGAAACTAATGAACACATTTTAACGAAAATACTGTGGAATGATGAAAGCTACTTTTCCAACCGGGGTATGTTTAACCACAAAAACATGCATTATTGGTCACGAGATAATTTATTTCGGAATGATCCCAGAAATTCACAAATGAGAATAAGTGTAAATGTTTGTTGTGGTTTATTAGGAAGTAGAATAGTTGGACCAGTGTTTTACGAAGGTATATTGACGGAAAGAAGATACATCGAATTGATAATAACTGGCGTAATTGAGAAATTTCTAGATGACCTTAATTGGGAAGATAGGATGTTAATTTATTTCCAACAAGATGGAGCACCTCCTCATCAGTTCCATCAAGTGAGAACCTTACCCAGTAGGATGTTTCAGGATAGATGGATATCCACAAATGGCCCTGTTCCTTGGCCTCCAAGATCACCTAATAAGACTCCGTTAGATTTTTACTTTCGGGGTTATCTTAAAGATGAAATTTATAAATGTAGAAGAACTTCAAAATAAAATAACACAGGTGACAAGTTCGATTGAAGGTAGGACCATTTTAAAAGTAACCAGGCGTGTGTTAAAATGTGCTCAAAAATGCATTGAACAAAATGGGGATGTATTTGAGCATTTATTGTAAAATAACGTTTCGTTTTAATTAATTGTTCAGACAAGTTGTGTTATTTTTTCATCTAAAATTAAATTCTTTTAAAGATAAATACCACTATTATTTTTTACTTTACCCTATGCACATTAAATTGCCATTGCAGACTACTTTGCGAATTTTAAAATGCTGAATAATTTATTTATTTATTTTAGGATCATAGAGCACAGAAACTTTTTCGTTTTAAAAAAATTTGCAATCCATTCACCAAAAAATATACAGGGTGTTCCATTAAAAAATATACATTTTTAAAAATAACTAGAAAATGCGATGTTCATTTATTTTTCTGTTTTCACCATTTCCTTCAGCGGAAAAAATACTACTAGTTTGCTAATTTAGTCGGCATCGTCAATTCAATAATAACGAAGTTAGCAATAGTGCAGACTTAATTTAAAACAGGGTGTATAAAACTAACATAATATGCGTTTGCAAGTTCAAATGTATGGAAGTGGGAAGAATTAAATTAGATGAGATGAAAATGGGACAGTGAAAATTCAAAATAAATAAGGAAAAAAATTAAGTAATTAAAAGTTTAGAGGAATCGATAAAGAATGAAAGAAAGAAATTTATTGAATTGAAATAGTTGATAGAGTAAGAGAAAGTGAAGGAAACGGTGAACAAGTAGAAATAATTGTGTTTGTATATAATTCATAAAAATGAAAATTTGGGTAGGTCATTAAAAGAACAAGATAAGAAATACATGGGATATCTAAAAAATATAATAGAGAACAATATAGACAACGCATTAAAACAAAAGTACAGAAGGTGCTTTGTTATAAAAACATTGCTTTATATAGACAACCGAACATTCTTTTGTCTATACACAGCTTTATTATAATTGTTTTTGTACAGGGCGTCTAACTAAAATACCGCCGAACTTTGTAAATGATCAAATTTGAAAAAATCAGCGAGACAGGTCAGCAATAGTTTGAAGAGGGACATCTTTTACCATGTAGGTAATCTTCATTACCCTGCCCCCCACCACCACCAACCCCAAAATTTTAAATAACAAGGCTGTAAAGTTATACTTCATTCACAAGGTTTGCACAATCTGAACTTTTTTCAATTCTGTTGATTCGTTTTTGAGAAACGGTATTTTGAAGTTTTGGACGCATGGGAAATGTTAATTTAAAAATTTCAAACAAGTGTTCGGGTTCTTCTTCTTGCTTTGCTCCATAACCCTGTTGGGTTTTGGCCGTTGTTTAGAACTTCCTCAGTCCATTTTTCAGGGTGAATTAATCCCCACAGCTTTTATTGACAATTGATTTATATGCAGTTGTGTGATCTCGCCTCTTCCACAATTTTTCTCCACCTTTTCCTGTTATTGACTATTTCTTTCCAGTTGTTCATCCCCATCGTTTCACTTTACTAAATTAAAGATTGTTCTGGTAGCATCACAATACCATTGTACTAAGTATTAATTTTAAATTAGGTAACACTTTTGATCACTTAGTCACTTTCTTGTTCATTCTCATTCTCTAGCAGGAGATCCTGTGGCATTCGTCTTTTTAGGCGTTGATGTATTCTTCTATCACCGAGAGTGTAATATTCCGCGCTGGCACATAGGTGTAAGTTATCGAAGAACTTCCTTGCAGTCGTTCGAATGTATTGTTCAATGGTAATAACACCTGTTTCATTGTGAATCTGGTTATTTCTCATAAACCACGGAGCTCTGGTTGCAATACGAAGTATCTTGTTTTGTATTACTTGTAATTTGCGTAGTTGTGTTTTGGGTGCATTTCCCCGTACTACACACGCGTATGTGATAATTGGTCGTAGGATGCTGATGTAAATTAATTTAGCGCACTCAATTCTTAGCTAGGATTTACGTTTTATAATAGGATACAGTAATGAAAGTCTTGCATAGCATTGGTTTAATTTATTATTGATGTGAATTGCCCATTTTAGTTTTTTGTCCAAAAACACTCCTAGGTACGAGGGCGGGTCAATAAGTCCGTGACTTTTTGAATTTCCCGCCTCTTAACTGAAAGGGCAACACTGCTCCTGTCAACAGGCATCTGTCAGTTGACTCCTGTCAAAATTTGAACAAGCTGCGTCATTTAGTTTGTGTTTGACAGCCATTGATAGCAGACTACCGCGTGATTTGAGGAGAAAATGGAAAAAAGTGAATTTCGTGTGCTCATTAAGCATTATTTTTTGCGGAAAAAACCATTACTCAAACCAAGGCTAAGCTTGATAAATACTATGGGAACTCTGCACCATCAATGTCAATGGTTAAAAAGTGGTTTACTGAATTTCGTTGTGGCCGTACAAGCACGGAAGATGCCGAACGTTCTGGACGCCCAGTTGAGGTCTCTACATCCGAAACAATTGAAAAAATTCACGATATGGTGTTGGTCGATCGAAGATTGAAAGTGCGAGAGATTGTGGAAGCCATAGGCATATCACATGGCTGAGTGGTTTCAATTTTGAATGATCACTTGGGTATGAGAAAGCTTTCCGCAAGATGGGTGCCGCGTTTGCTCACAATCGACCACAAACGCAATCGTGTGACAACTTCGCAGGAGTGTTTGGCGTTGTTTAACCGCAATATGGACGAGTTTTTGCGCCGTTTCGTAACCGTGGACGAAACGTGGATCCACCACAACACACCAGAGACCAAACAGCAGTCAAAACAGTGGGTTTCTCGGGGTGAATCGGCGCCAAAGAAGGCCAAGGTGGGTTTGTCAGCCAATAAAGTCATGGCGACCGTTTTTTGGGATGCACGCGGTATAATCCACATTAACTACCTTCAAAAGGGTAAAACAATCAATGGCGAATATAATGCCAACTTATTGGGTGGATTTAATGAGGATTTGAAAAAAAAAACGAACGCATTTGGCCAAGAAAAAAGTTCTTTTCCACCAGGACAATGCAAGGGTGCACACATGTGCAGTTTCCATGGCAAAAATCCGAGAATTAGGATAGAATTGCTCCCTCATCCGCCCTATTCTCCGGATTTAGCCCCGAGTGACTAATTCTTGTTTCCAAACGTGAAGAAATGGCTCGGCGGAAAGAGATTTGACTCCAACGATGAAATCATCTCACAAACAAATACCTATTTTTATGACCTCGACAAATCTTATTTTTTGGAAGGGATAAAAAAATTGGAGAAACGTTGGACAAAGTGTATAGAGCTCAAAGGAGACTATGTTGAAAAATAAAATGATTTTTTATCCAAAAACCTGTGTTTCATTCAAAAAGTCACGGACTTATTGCCCGCCCTCGTATTTCACGGCTTTATGTGGGGGATTCCATTCAATTTCTTCTTTATAATTACGTTTTGCGGATTAGCTGGTCCTCTCAGCGTGTAGATTTTTGTCTCACATTTGCTTGAATTTATTTCGATATTCCATTTTCTGAACCAGGCCATTAATGTATCAACTGCTCTTTGGAGTGTTTCTGCAGCTTGATTAATGTCGTGGTGTGTGTAATAATAGCGGTATCATCCGCGAACATTGCCAGCGTTGTATCATTCAGTTGTGGGATATCATAGACATATATGTTAAACAGTGTTGGGCCTGGGCTTGCCAGCTACAGCTGTTTGAATGTTTTCCACTGTCCCTCGAGGTGATTTTTCAGTCTCGGGAAGAGGAAAAGTCACAAGGACTCAAGTCGGGCGAATAAGGAGGCTGAGGAGCTACAGGAGTGTTCTTACTGCCCAAAAAACAGTTTCGCTAAAAAAATCGCTATGGACAACCAAATGACTCTAGCGAGTTCAAACTCGTACTGAAGGCGTATCACATGTTCACCTGCCGCCCCTTCCACTCCCGCGCCCCCAGTGTTGCCAGATCGAACGCTACGATACCAGTCACATTACTTAATTTACAAACCTCGTATCTTAGCCTTTTTGTGTCCCCACAGAAAGATATCTAGTACAGTGAGATCAGGGGACCTGGCTGTCCACTCCACGGGATCTTAAACAAATCTGCGGAACAAAAACGTACCTATTTTATTAATTATTATCTTATCGAAAATGTAAAATTCCGTTTTTTCTTAAGAAGTCACATTTGATAATTCTTGACACTTCATACAAATGAATAGAATAAATCCACAATTTTGTTTTGTTGCTATGTTACGTATTTTAATGTTTATAGTACAGAGAATAGTGGTGACTGCTTTGAAGATTTACTAATACAACCTGATCACATTACCGAAATTTTTTGATTTAGTATTTCTCATAAGTATCTAAAACTTCAAAATGCCATTTTTCAAAAACTAATGGACAGAAATGCAAAAATTTTCAGATTGTTTAAAGAGTCGAAAACCCGTTCAAATGAACTTGCCCTCAGCGCCCTCTGTCATTTAACATTTTGGGCTGGTGATGGTTGGGGCTAGGGGAATGAAATACGGTAGATGACTTACATGGTAGAAGATGTCCCTCTTTCAAACCATTGTTGGCCTGTTCCATCGATTTTTTCAAATGTCAGCATAGATGTAAAAAATTTTTCAACGCGGACTATTTTACTTGATACGCCCTGTATAAATGATTAACCAAAGCGTAAGAGGTAGCCCACAGGTTCAATTCGATATTAATAAATTAAAACAACCAAAAGGATCTACTTGTAGATCCTAATACTGTCCTAATTTATTAAAATAAAATTTATAAAACTACTAACAATGAGGAGAGGAAAAGAATTTTGTTTTAATTAGCAACTAAAGAAAAAATTTAACATTAACTGTTCAACTTCATTGAAACTGTATTTTTTCAGTGGATGTTGAGCCACTAACGCTTCAAGCATTATGCAGAACATCCGTGCGAAACATCCTACGCAAAAACATAGAATACGAATATCCAAACTTGAAGTCCGTCCCTTCCACGAAGAAGGCGCCCAAGAAGAAGCGTGCGTTGCGGCGCCTGGTGGTTCCCCTTTTTGACACCTCTGACGAGAGCAGCGACGAGGATCACCACTCGCGCAACCCGAGGAATCGCGATCTCGGCCGCGTAAATATCGAGAACGGCGTTAACGACAACAATAATCAAAATAGAGATGTGAGCACACTTATTGACTTTGTTTTGGGGCGCCTTCGTGACAGGAGAAACAACGCGACCACGGCACACCAGTGGGGCCGTGGCGAACACAGAACAAACGAATCAAACCAATCCAGTGATGGTGAAAAGACTGAACTTGTTCGATCTGAAGAGCAGGCGTCCGCCGACGATGAAGGAAGCTTACCCGCCAACGAAGATGCTGGACGAAAAAGCACGGGAATGGTATTGAATAGCGAAGAAATAATGAATGTTGAGGAACCCGGCGAGTCCAGTAGCAAAACGGAAAACAGAAATGAAGAGAATTTTGGTTCAATGGTAACATGGGATGTGCTTGAACCCAACTGCAATAAAGAACCCGAGGAAATGGACGTAGATAATACAAGTGGAAATAATGAAAATCGGCCAGAGACTTCAAGTAGGTCAACAGAGGTGGAGGCCGTTATTGAGCACCCCCGGGAGGCGGATTTGGCGAATGATAGCGCTCATTATGGCCGCTATAATGGGGTGGATGTGATAAATGGAATACAAGAAGTCATAGTGGGTGTATTAAACGAACTTCGAGGAGAAAGAGGTCAAAGGGATGACGACATAAACGAAGAAGATGAAGAAGAGTCTGACGGAGATCAGCAAGAGGTTGATGCTCAGAAAGCGGGCACCAGTATAAATGAACCCGAGGATCCTAAAAGTAGCACCAAAACAAAAACTAAGCGAGAGAAGTTTGATAGTGGATTAGGTGATGAAATTATAGAGAAAGATGCAATTGCAATTAGTCCGGACACTTCTGACTTAGATAATGTAATGGAAATTGACTCCTGCTCCAGCAGTGATGAGAACCACGAGGACAGACCCACAAAGCGTGGTTCGAGGTCACACACAGAAGTGAGAACCGGCGGCAAATGGCGCCGAATTACCCTATCAAGCCATAGATTTGACAGTGTCAGCAGCAGCGAAAATGAAATCGGGCAAGACGAAGCAAAGACCACCTCTGATGAGATTAGAACAGTTGCCAGTCCGTACACTGCTCTTATGAAGAGTAAGATCCAGGAGCTGCCACTGCCGCCAGTCTTAAAGAACTATCTTAACTTCTACAGGGAATTTTAAGTGTAGGTAAGTAAGTTTTTGGATATCATGAATATTAACCACTTTTTGTATGCTTTAGACTAGAGCTGTGTGAATAATTATAGATTTAAAAGATTAAATGGTTGATTTTTTTAAGTATATACTATAATGGGATTTTATTTATTGTTTGTTTGTGGAATTATAGGTTTATCAAATAAAATTGTAGTAAACATTAATTTTAATGTATATTTATGATAATTAGGGAATATGGGCTAACAATTGTATATTTTCTTGCATTAATAAATTTAAAGTTTTTCCGAGTTGGTAATTTATTTTAACTATTAACAGCCTGAAAGGTAAACCTGCATGAATACAAAGGTAAGAACTGATTTAATAAAGGTTATTTGTTGTTAATACAGTGCAGAAAAATGTGCACTATAAAATAAAAATTATTGCATTATTGCAATAAAACTGTAGGTATGTACATTTTTTTAAATGCAAATATTAAATTGTTATGTATATCCAAGAGAAAACGGATTATTCGTAAAGTATAAAGTCACATTATATAAAATATTAATTAATTAATTATCCATATAAGGCTATAGCGTATAATATTACAGTTAATGAAATAAAATCAGTAGTTTGGACTTCCATTGTCTTTATTTTAAAAACACAGTAATTACACAACGTTTCGACTGTTAGGTATCTACAGTCGTCATCAGGTGAATACTAACAAACTTAGAGACTACTAGAGCTTATATACTAAAGACATGATTAGTGAAGCGATCAAGCGTGCGAAGTTAAACCATGCGAAACAAAAACACTAATGTAATTTGAGTTCACTGAGGCGTCCAATAAGCGGTTTCCATACGTTGCCGATTTCTACACTTGGCTGGCTGAAGACTTTCTTGTTGCTGTTGATGAATGCTGCTTCCTTGAACTTTCTTTTAAACCAGTGCTCTTCTTTGTGTATGATCTTGGCTTCAGACCATTTCATACGGTGTTGCTTGTCCCAGGAGTGTTGTGCGATGCCGGACTTCGATGTTTCTCCTCTTTGGGTCCGGATTTGGTGCTTTTTTACAGTCGAAACGTTGTGTAATTACTGTGTTTTTAAAATAAAGACAATGGAAGTCCAAACTACTGATTTTATTTCAACCACATCATTGTCTACCACATTCAAACGGACGTTGGAAGACCGGTATGAACCCCGAATCAGCAACAAATTTCGAGACTACGAGAAGACGATGATCAAGATTACGAAGGAAGAGAGAGACTCACATTAAGTTTTTGTGCAGAACCAGAGACAACAACATCATCCCAGATGGTTTCCGACTGAAGTCTCCGATCCCTGGAACACGAGCCAACAAAATACTCGAAAGAGCCAGCTTCGCATTAATCCGTGCCTAGATCAACCACCATCGATGGAAGAAAGCAGCATTACTTCAAGACGCCACACAAATGTTCGAGGAAATAAAAGAGTTCACTTTGGAAGAAGACCACGCACCGATATTCCGGAAAATAGATGCCACCTGTGAGAAGTTGCGACGACTTCATCAACAGACACGCGACAAAAAATGGGCAAAACTAACTCGAAATCAACGAAAGGCGGGCGACACCCAGAAGGAACCCAAGAGAACCATTGTGAATATTTCATCCCACCCACTCTCACCAACGGAAGAGACCTTATTGGAAAAAGGGCTTAACTTTGCCGTAACACCGAAAGACACTCCTGTACTGGACATCATCAGCGCCGTTGAAGCCACGCGATTGGATCCAGTGCAAGCGGAAGAATTCAAGTGGACGGTTAGGAGCACACTAGAGAAAGAAAGAAAACACCAAAGAAATATCTCCAAACAGGAGGAAAACGCCCTCAAAAGCTTGCGGAGCAATAAATCCATCAAAATCCTCCCAGCCGACAAGGGGACCGCAACGGTCATTATGGACTCCACTACCTATGACGAGAAAATCGAGGAAATTCTGCAGCAAGGAAACTACCGAATTCTAGGAAAAGATCCCACAACAAGCCTGGGAAGGAAGATCTACAAGACATTGAAACTCTACGAGGAATTCCTACCAGCAAGGGTGAAGACGACACTAACACCACACCATAGCAAACCACCGCATCTTTATGGCCTTCCAAAGATGCACAAAATCAATATGCCTCTTCGTCCGATCACCAGCTCCCGCAACGGGCCTACATACCAACTATCCAAGTATCTGCTACCGATCGTGCAACCGCTACAAGACAACAACCCGTCGTTTGTCAAGGACTCCAGACATTTTGTAGAAATCCTAAAGACCATACAACTTCAACCACAAGATCGGTTCGTCAGCTTCGATGTGGAAAGCCTGTATACGAATGTACCCGTCAAAGAATCGCTAGAAGTCATTCGAAATAAACTACAAGAAGGCGAGAACCTACACGAAAGGACTATGCTGCCAATCGAGGGGATTATGAAGTTATTAGAGTGCTGCCTCCAGAACTCATACTTCCAAGAGAAGGACAGATTCTTCGCCCAGGACGACGGCCTCCCGATGGGTTCATCCCTGTCACCAGTCATTGCCAACATATACATGAACTGGTTTGAATCTCAGGCATTAGAAGAAGCGAAGCTCAAGCCCAAGATATGGCTCATATATGTTGACGATACGTTCATAATTTGGAACCACAGTGACCGACAACTACATCATTTCCTGGAGTACCTGAACAGCATCAAGCCTACCATCAGATTCACAATGGAGAAAGAAAGCGAAAACTCCCTACCCTTTTTAGATGTACATGTGAAGAGAAACGTCGAAACCATCGAAACATCTGTATACAGGAAGCCAACACACACTGGACAATACCTCAACCATGCATCCAACCATTCCACCTCAACCAAGAAAGGAGTAGTTAAATCTCTAATCGACAGAGCATACAGGCTATGCAACACAAGAGCAGGTATAGAACTGGAAATCAGAAACATCAAAAGGGACCTAAAACAGAATGGCTACCCAGGGAAAATGATAGAAGAGCTTCTTCGCAGAAACCAAGCCAATATAACCTGCCAAACAAAAACTGAAGAGCAACCAGAAACCCTACTCAGCATATCATATACCAGAGGCGTGTCAGAAAAAATAAAACGCATAGGAAGAAAATACAAAATCAACACGGTATTCAAGTCATCAACAACCATAAGGAGTATGATCTCTAACACCAGTCCACACACCAACAAAGATTCAAAAAATTGCGTCTACCAGGTCCCGTGTGAATGTGGCGAGTCATACGTAGGAGAAACAAAAAGACCGTTGGAAGTGAGGCTAAAAGAGCACCAAATCCGGACCCAAAGAGGAGAAACATCGAAGTCCGGCATCGCACAACACTCCTGGGACAAGCAACACCGTATGAAATGGTCTGAAGCCAAGATCATACACAAAGAAGAACACTGGTTTAAAAGAAAGTTCAAGGAAGCAGCATTCATCAACAGCAACAAGAAAGTCTTCAGCCAGCCAAGTGTAGAAATCAGCAACGTGTGGAAACCGCTTATTGGACGCCTCAGTGAACTCAAATTACATTAGTGTTTTTGTTTCGCATGGTTTAACTTCGCACGCTTGATCGCTTCACTAATCATGTCTTTAGTATATAAGCTCTAGTAGCCTCTAAGTTTGTTAGTATTCACCTGATGACGATTGTAGATACCTAACAGTCGAAACGTTGTGTAATTACTGTGTTTTTAAAATAAAGACAATGGAAGTCCAAACTACTGATTTTATTTCAACCACCTCATTGTCTACCACATTCAAACGGACGTTGGGATTTATTTTATGGTCAGTAACCCGAGGATCATCTAGGAAACGTTGGTTTGAAATTATGTATGAGTATGTAGGGGACGCGTTTGATATTTTGTCATCACCTATTCCCTTTGCAATGTTTACTTCTTTCTTTCGTAACCTAAAACTGAAATGTAGTGCAGAGTAATAAAATAATTTTTTGTAATTTAAGGACACAGCAAATTGGCAAACGAACAGACACGGAGACATCCCGCAAAAGACGTTCAAACTGCAGTACAACGTTGCCAAAACGGTCCGTGAGTGAAAGAATTTCAAAAAAAATAATAAAAACAAGTAACTAATTGAACCTTTATATTAGTTTGCTTTCCTATAAAAATTGGTTGTCTTTATATTTTCGAAATAGCCGACATAAACAAACCTAGGGATATATGGCGAATATGGTGGCTACCTACTTCAGTTAGGAAGAAACGATGTAATTGGGTAAGAACTAATGAGCATTTCAATCTTGACTTCTGTTCTAAGCCGCTTTTTTTGTATGGATTTATCTTTATATTTCCGAAACAAAAAGGAAAAGCTATTGCGAACATGGTGGTCATCTATCTTATTTGGGAAGAAATGATACAATATAGTGAGAATGAATAAGCACTTCAATCGTGATATCAGTTCTAAGCCGCTCAGTATTTTTCTGTATGGATTAATGATTGTCTTTGTATTTCCGAAACAGGCCATAGAAAATAAGCTACGGATGTTAAACTCAGCGAATGTGGTGGCCACCATCTAATTTGGAAAGAAATGATGTAATTTAGAAAGAATTAGCGAACAATTCAATCTTGATTTCTGTTGTAAGCCGCTCAGATTTTTTTGCGGGGATTAATGATTATATTTATATTTCCGAAATAGCCCACAAAAAGAAAGCTATTGACGTTAAATACGGGGAATGTGAGGGCCACCTACCTTATTTGGAAAGAAATGATGTAATGTAGTAAGAAAGAGTGAGCACTCAATCTTAATTTTTGTTCTACGCTGCTCAGGTTTATTGTATAGATTATTGATTATATTTTCGAAACAGCCAACAGGAAGGAAATCTAGAGACGTTAAATATGGCGACCGTGGTGGCAACATACCTTAATCGAGAAGAAATGATATAATTTAGTAAGAACGAGAGAGCACTTCAATCTTGATTTCTGTTCCACGGCGCTTATTTTTTTAAAACCACAGGAAACCCAAATGATACCTATCAACAAAATTATTTTAAAAACAAGAAGGAAAGAAATGGAAGGTCGGTTCTATTGGGTGATTTTACTAATCCTTCTATTTGGATTTTGTAACGTCATACACTTTTGAAGATACTGGATGATGTATGTTTAGTTGCATATTCAAACAAATCCAAGGGCCGGTTGAGAAATTTTTCGTCACTCCTTACAATCCTTAATCACTAACTTTTAGTCTGACAAATTTAACACAGTTGTCGCGCCCTAGTGTCCCGCGCCCTAACGGGTCCCGCTCCGATATATAGGCAACTAGAAACTGTTTAAGTTACAAAAGATTCGCTTATAACGCATGACGATGTAGTAACAGATGCTCCGAGGACTTCTTCAATTCACTAGGACCCGTTTTTTAATCCCTTATCAGGGATTTATTAATATTGATTATTACAAATTAATAGCCTCTTTGTAATTTAGTTACCATACGTTTCTTTAAGTATGTTTCGCATACAAATATAGGCGATAACAGACCTGTTACTTGCATAACTTCGAGCTAGACTTAGATAGGAGCCCGAAATTATTTACGCGGAGTAGATTACTGCTTTACCGCAACGTAAGTAGATATTCATGAGATTCCTAGTCTCCGTTCAACCAAAACGTACAAGGGGTCATATCGATCATTATTCGGTTTAATCCAAATGGCATTTGGAATAAATTGAACGTATGGGTCTGAAACTGACAAATAGATCTACTGTTGTGATTTATATATTTGCTGTTCTACGGTAAATTGATTCTGAGAGTGTTAGTAGACTACTATTTCCAGCCTCTTTTGGACAAAACTCTACTGAATATAAAGATCGTGACCCTAACATTGCCTTTATTTCCAGCATTTATTTAATAATTCCATAGATAGTAATTGTGTTCTAAATTTTCATTAATCAATGACGCTCCCGTATTACCTGAACATGTTGACATAGCCTGCCCCGAAAGCAATATTTTTGAAATTTTACTTAATATAGAAACTTACACTCTTATAAATTATATATTTCTAAAGAAGATGACCATGCTATTACAGTAATATCCCAGCCATACGAAATGATGTCGAAGACATTGCACAGTAGAAGTTAGGCATGAATGGTAACATTTAACTTTAACAAAAAGTTGGCGCTACACTCACACGCTACACGGTTCATGCATGTTTTGAAGACTATAATTCTCAAGAGGTTTATTTCTAGGTTAACTGGTTTATAAATTGACCAACTAAATATACTAACCTAACAGTACTAATTTTGCTGATGTATATTTAATAACGTATATGATACATATATAATATATATACACTGCGTTTTGTATGAAATGCATCTCCCATTAAAAATAAAGCTACGGGTTTGAAATTTTCCTTAAATAAAGTTTCATTATTGCGTATGAAATGATCGGGTTTTCATAAAAAAGATTAACAATTAGAAGAAAACAATAACAACAACGAAAACAAAATTAATAATGTGTATCGTCGGCATGAACAGCAATGCAACCATTTACCTACTCGTCGTGGCGTGCTTTCTATCAAGTGGTCTATGTTGTCCTGGGGTATCTCGTTCCATATAACCTCAAGTTGGCGTCTCAGCTCGTCTAAGTTGTTACGAGCTCTTGGCAATAATCTTAGTCGCTGGCCCATCATATCCCAAAGATGTTCGATCGGCGATAAGTCCGGTGATCGTGCAGGCTAGGGCAACATTTGCAATTGTGCTTATTGGAGGTACGTTCTGGTAATGTTTGCAGTGTGTGGACGTGCGCTATCCTGTTGGAAAATACCGTTTTGTAACGTCTGCATGAACGGTACTAACACCGGTTCCAGGACGTTATGAATATAGCGATGAGCATTTAAAGTGCCTGGGACGAACACAAGAGATGATCTTCTACCGAAATAAATCGCACCCCAAACCATAACTCCAGGTGCTAAAGCTGTAAGGTTTCTATCAACAAACTCTAGATTTCATTTTCCTCCTCGATATCAACATAGCTTCCTACGTCCATCATTTGCCCATAAACAAAATTTTGATTCGTCACTGAAAACAATGTCGTACCATTGCTGATTCCAATGCTGCCACTCTTGCCACCAAGCAACCCCAATAGCCTTGTGATGTGCAGTTAACGGGAGCCGTTGGAATGGATAGTAGGGTTCCAGTCTAAAAGAAGAGATTCTTCTGTAAATTGTCGCCATTGACAGGCGGCGGTGAAGAGTTCGCATCCAGTCTACAGCAACAGACCTTGTGGTTTGAAAGCGGTCTCGTGTAGCCATTCTTCGAAGAAAAAGTCGATCCTCATGAGCATTGCTGCTACGTGGTCTACCAGCTGGACGATGTGGCTGAATGCCTTCTTCTGGCCTAGCGGACCATATTCGTGCAACTGCAGTGTGGTCCCGATTTACCTTTCTACCAATGTCATGAAAAGAAAGTCGTCCAGCTTCTTTCAGGCCGATAATTCGTCCTCTATCAAAATCGAAAATGTGATTAAAATTTCTACGTTGTCTTACTGGAGGCATTTTAAAACATTAATTCAGTCCCAAAGTGTAACAAAATCTCGAAATAACTAATTAATGTTTAATAGATATTGTTTTGTTTCTAAGTGACAAGATAAAGAGAGACAGTAGACCAGCACCACGATCACTTGATTGTTTTAATAGAAATAGTGATCATTTCATACGCAATAATAAAACATGATTTTAGCAAATTTTGCCTTTATTTTTAGTGGGTGGTGAATTTAATTTTAAACTGTGCATATACATTATATATATATATATTTACTTATGGCTACCTAAGTGAGACTCAGCCATTGAAAAGTCCCGTAAGGAGTGAGCACCGGCAACAAGTGAGGACCAATATACGGACCTCACAAGTTTCGGGCTTGTAATTTTGCCAAACGGAAGCTGATCATGTCCCGACTAACGGGAGTAAAAATCACGTGGACCTCATAATGGATGGAAAGTGGTCCGAGTATAAATTTTAGTTCAGCGCTTTGCCACTAGTAGCGTTTTCACTTGAGTATATAGCCATCTCAATATACAATTTTTTTCGAGCTACCGAATAAGTGAACCCCATAGGAGTGGCAACGCCGGGTTATAAGTCGTCTGATGTATTTTATATTACGCTCGTCATTCAAATAAAAGCAGGAACTGTCTTTCCATTTTCAAGGTTTTAACTACCTCTTATCAGGTTAACTTGCTATTAATTAGAATCTGTGTTAAAATAAATTATTTCTTCGACGATGTTTTTTGTATAAAAAGAAGAAATTTGTAAAGTAATGAAGAGAATTTTTATTATGAATTGCGGCAAGTAGGTGTAAAATAAAACTGATTATTTTACGTTAATTTTGAAGAACCAAATTTGTTTCTGTTATTAACAAGGGTGATTACTTGGTAAAAACCAACTTTAAAATATTATTACATGATTTGGAATGATGTTTATGAATTGCAGTTTGTTACTTCGCTAATGATAATATAAATTATTTTGAAAACGCTGAGACACAAAAAGAAAGTGTTTTCCTTACTGTCTTATACTTGCTGCTAAGCCATTCGTACACTTAACTTTTCTAATGCATCGTGGAGTCTATTTGACCCCAGTGTTCATTTTTTTACGATAAAATGCTGGTAATACATGCTACCTCAATTTCCTTCTAGCTAATCTCATTCCACATGTTTACCTACAGAATGGCTATGTCAAAGCGGTTTTACTGCTTTTTTACACTAAATATCTTATATTCAAAAATTTCTGGAGTATCTAAGCCCCACTGTGCATTTTATGTTACAAAATCATTTTTCGGTTGTATTTTTTTCCTACTGTAGCTGTCAGTTTGGACTCTTAACTGCGAAGAATTGTACTTTCCCCAACTTCTGCTGATCTGCTGGGTCAGGGATTTTATACATTTTACGAAATATTTTGGTAAATGTACCAGATAAAGGGGATTTACCTAAGCTTCGAAATGTATAGCATACAAACGCATGTTTTTATGCAGAAAGTTATTCTATTTCTTTCTTTGTGATCAACGTGACTTCCTTTGAAATTTCTGCCAAACAAACAACGAGTTGTGCATTCAACGTAGAAATGTTTTAGCAAAATAGGGAAGATTGATTATTTCATATGTTCGAAAAATAAATCTGTGATAGCATTCTGTGCCTTCCATGATGGTTAAAAGTGTAAATGATGACGAACAAAAGAGCAAACCTAAAGAAATATTATTTTATAATATCACCAAAGATGCTGTTGACGTACTAGATAAATTATGTGTTACAGCACATAACGACGTTGGCTTATGGTAGTTTTTTTTAATGAAATAACGATTAGTTGTGAACAGTAAACAGTGCAGTAGTGTCCTATAATTTTAATCCAGTATCTTGTGGAAGATGATGCACAGAAATGCAGAGAACACTCTGTGTCATTTGTTTTAATTATATTTAGTAATTCTAGGTTATAAATATTACAAAAAACACGTTTGTTGTTATGTTCCTACTGTGAGTTTAATAAAAACCTAATAATTGAAACGATATTATAATATCTATTGCTTGGGATCAGTATGACCGCACAATGCACTTCATGCTACAAAAACGAACTGTACATTTGGAAGGTTAATAAAATATGTAATTTTCCTATTTCCTATTTTTTTCTGTGTGGATAAGGTAATGTCTAATTATTTAATAAACTAATATTATGCGATATAGTTATAGACAGGGCGCTTTTCTAGAAAAAAGGGTGGCTATACGGTGGCCTTTAAAATAAGTTTTGGCGATTTGATTGGCTCCCTGTATACGAGGGAGTATTGATAAGTACTTAGCCTACCATATAAATCGCCACAATATTTCAAAACAAAATTTTATTTATTCAACATAATCTTCTTTAATACTTATACATTTAGCAGAACGTTCATCATAAAGTATTGATCGTTATTTGTCGAAAATCTTTTAGCTTTCAAATATTTTTTGAGTTTTGGGAACAAATAATAGTCTGACTGTGCTAAATCCGGAGAATAGGGCGTGGTGGTCAACCAATTCAAAACCTATTTCATCAATTTGCAATCAACGATTTGTGAGCAGGAGCGTTGTCTTGCAAAAAGAGCACACCTCTGGCAAGTTTTCCGCGGCGTTTTTCCACAGTTTTCTTACATAATTTAGTTAGCAACTTAGTATAATATGCTCCCGTGATAGTTCTACCCCGTTCCAAATAATCTATCAGAATTATCCCATCTTTGTCCCAGAAAACTGAAGCAAGAATCTTACCAGCCGATTTTTGAACACGGAATTTTCTGAGTCGTGGAGAACCAACATGCTTCCAGTGTTTGGATTGCCCTTTAGTCTCTGGGTCATAGTGATGGATCCACGTTTCGTCCATAGTAACAAGCCGATAAAAAAAGTTTGAGAAATCTTCTGCAAAACGGCGCAGGTTTCCTTTGACGTTGTCAATGGAACGCGCTTCTAATCAACGTTCAAGCATCTTGGAATCCATTTGGCCGAAAGCTTTCTCATACCCAAGTCGTGATGAATGATGTGACACACACGTTCATAGAAAATGTGCAATCCTTCTGCAATATTCTTAATCCCAATACGTCGATTTTGGTCTTCCAGGGCGGTGCTCATCTTTCAAATCTGATCTTCCTCTTTTATATTCTGCAACCCACTTTTAATAGTGGCGTATGAAGGACATTAATTAGGATCACCTAAGGTTTCTATCATATCAGCAAAAATTTCTTTGCCCGATAACCCTTTCAAAAATAAATACTTAATAACTGACCGAAACTCGATTTCCTCAAATTCCTTCTTTTCCTCTGACATGCTGTTTTAAAAAATTCACAGTTTGATCACCGTTCAGCTTATGAATGTCAAACTTTGAGAACTAATTTATAAAACATCATAGTTGTAACCATAGCAACCATATTCACTTTTCTTTACTAGAAACTTTCCAGGCTGACTGTATATCAATACCTCTTCGTATGTAATAGCAGCTTAATATTTATACAATAAGTACATTAATTTTAACGAATTCGTCAAATTTATAACTCTTGTCAATATTACAATTTACTTTCAGCTTAGACCGCGTCGTCATTTGGGAACTACACCCAGCGTTATCAAGTAAGGACCGACCTGCATCTTGTCTGCCTTTACAGGCATTTGCTCTAGAAGTTTGAGCAATATTTGTTCGTAGGCCCTGTATGCCTAACAGGGACGTGTGCTTAGATTATTTAAACCTTGGGGCGGACAAGGATTTGATCTTAATGTATGATAATAGAACATTGTGTTCTATTTACTCTGAAGATGCAAGCTGCAATGTCTTGCGAAACGTTAGTTTGTATGGGTTTACGAACAGCTAACAGGCATAAGCCGATTAAGTATTATTGTCCTGGCAAACAAAATACATTAAGATCAAATCCTTGTCCGCCCCAAGTTTTAAATAATCTAACCACACGGCCCTGTTTAGGCAGGCAAGGCCTACGAACAAATATTGCTCTAACTTCTAGAGCAAATGCTTGTAAAGACAGACAAGCTACCTTACCCGATAATGCTGGGTGTAGTTCCCAAATAACGCCGCGGTTCAAGCCGAAAGTAAATTGTAATATTGACAATTCGAGAAACCGCCAAAGCCTCAAAGAATAAAGGTATAACTCTTAGCAGCAAGATCTCATTAAATTTTTTCTAAACATTCATTTGATATTTATCGCAATGGTTTATGAATATACACAATTTCATCTACATACTATAAAATAGTGCTTTATTATTTGAATTTCTTCCAGTAATGTTTGAACAGTGGTTTTCTTTAATTTAAATCTTTGGAAAAATAGAAATCAACCGAAAAAATAAAATGATTACAACGATAAGTCTGAGGTCTGGATTTAAATGACTAACCATTTCTAGTTTCTTCAATTTGTAAAATTTATCTATTTATTAGTCACCACAGAGAAAAATAGTATTTTTTATAAACACTTCATTTACATTTACATTCGTTCGAAATATTTCGTACACACTCGTAGCTGCCTTATCCTGACGAAATAGTACTGTCAGATGCTTCTGCTACCCGATAAGGTTAATCCTATGGAATAAGTAAACTAACCTCTGATGTAGACTACCGGACAATTGAAAGACAGAAAAGACTGTAACAAGGGGGATAAATGTTTCTGTCAGCTTGTCTAGAACTTTATGAGAGCATTGAAAGACTGGCCCTAAGCAGTATGATCTGGCAACACCGCTTGGTCCTCGCTGAATCAGTTGTATGTAAAATTGGTCCTCTGATGATGCGTATACTGAACCGTAAATATACACCGTCTCGCTTTACATTTACTACCGTGAAGCCTCACTTTGTTGTGATATACATATTGAAATTTTTATGGTTAAAAACGATTTTCTGGTTGTATATTTAAATGTTTAGTACTGTGCTGTATAAATGCTTTATAATTATCGTGGAACGAATTCATTATCGTGCAGTCCTCAGAAAGGTAGGTGTATGTAAGGTCCTCAGTTGTTGCGCCAGTCAAAAATATATATATATATATATATACAGGGTGTATCATTAATATTGCGAAAAAATTCAGGGTGAGATTCCTTGCATAAAAATAAGAATAAAAGTTCATATAAACATGTTTCCTTAAAACGCCTCGTTTCCGAGATACAGGGTGTTGAATATTATGCAATTGAAAATAAAACTTTTTTGTTTCCTCTGCATCATCACTTGTCGGATCACTCTATCGAGAGTGCCATTGACTTTTCAAATGAAAGTCGTTACTTTACAGCGATTTGACAGTTGTTAGGTTTGTTTTTCAAAATGAATTACGCAAATAGTGAAATGTGCGATATGCATTTTTGTTACGGTCTTGCCAACGGTAATTCATTAGCAGCCAGGCGTCTTTATGAAGAAAAATACCCTAATCGTGTAATACCACATCATTCGATATTTTCTCGTCTGCATCAACGTCTTAGAGAAACTGGAAGTTTTCGAAAACTTACCGCTGAAAATGGGCGACCTCGCACAGCAGCAACTGTACAAGTGGAAGAAGAGGTGCTCCACGAAATTGACGAAAATCCTACTACAAGTACCAGGAAGATTGCTGCAAATGTAAATGTCAGTCATATGACAGTTTTCCGGATACTGAAGAATCAACTTTTATACCCCTATCACATTCAACGAGTGCAGGCACTTTTACCAACTGATTTTCTTCCAAGAGTAACTTTTTGTCGATGGATGCAACAAAAAATTGCTGAAAATCCACAGTTCGTTGCAGAAATACTGTTCACTGATGAGGCAAATTTTTCCAGAGAAGCCATAATGAATTTCCACAACAATCACCAATGGGCTGATGAGAACCCACATGCAATAAGAGCAGGCCGCCATCAACATCAGTTTTCAGTGAATGTATGGATCGGAATTGTCGGAGACCACTTGATAGGTCCATTCTTTTTACCAGCGAGGTTAACTGGAGCAATTTATCGCCATTTTCTTGAAGAGGAGCTGCCGATGCTATTGGAAGACGTCCTACTGCCATTAAGATTACAAATGTATTTCATGCACGATGGAGCTCCGCCTCATTTCAGTTTAGTTGCTCGAGAATATTTGAACACTGTGTACCCAAACCGTTGGATAGGTCGAGGAGGCATACAACCCTGGCCTGCGCGATCTCCGGACTTAAATCCATTGGATTTTTTCCTCTGGGGTCACCTTAAACATTTGGTTTATACGAACCCGATTGAAACGCTCGAGGAATTAAGAAATCGTATAATAGCAGCTTGTCAAACAATTCGTCACACACCCGGAATTTTTGAACGTGTTCGCCAATCAATGCGTCGCAGATTAGAAGCCTGTATTGATGTTGGGGGTAGTCATTTTCAACAACTGTTATAACTTATTGTTGTTGTTGCTATTGTTGTTTACATGGCATTATTGTCCTATTGTTAACTGCATAATATTCAAGGCCCTGTATCTCGGAAACGAGGCTGTAGGGTTTAGCTTAAGCTATCATTGTATCTAATGACATTTAGATATAGCGGGACATGTAAGTTTGGCAACGCCGAGTGTGTATAGAAAAGGATTCCTAAAAAAGAATGGCGCGCAAACAGGCATTGTATTCGTTAAGAGAATAAACGTTGAGTAAAAAGTGATTTTATTTTCTTTTGGTAAAACTAAGAAAGTCTCCGGCTGGCGATGGAGACCTTCTACAACTTCAGGTGTGGGGTATGAGCAAGTTTCCTGGGTTAGAAGGAGCGATTTACGAGTACGTATTCTTTGTCTGTGTTGAAGAACAAAGGAAATATGGCCGACGAAGTGTTGAATGATCAAAGCACGAGGCAAGGCGGCGGCGAGGCTATCGGTCAGGAAGTGTTAACGATTCCCAGCGATAGTAATGCCAGTGCAGAAGCTCACAATGTCGGGGCAGGAATTTCGTTTTCTTTGGATGAGTTAATAGCGGCTACCGTGAGGGCAGTGACCCTAAGTCAGACTGATGCGAACAAGAGGGCTGGTAATTCGGAGATTGCTGCTTTGCTGCCAGAGTTTAGTGGTTCGGTTGGGGAAGATGCGGAGCAATGGTTCAGAAGCATCGATACCGTAAAAAGTACGTATAATGTAGCAGATCAGGTTATGTTGCTAATTTTAGTGGGAAAGTTACGAAGCGCGGCGAAAGCCTGGTACCATTCACGGCCAGAGCATGCAGCATATAATTATACAATTTTAAAAAAAGAAATTATAGCAATGTTTAAGTGTCGAGAGGACCGAATTGTATTGATGCGACGGTTTGATAGCAGGAAGTGGCGTAGGTCTGAGACATTCGCATCTTATTACCACGATAAACTGTTATTGGGAAATAAGCTGAACCTTCCCGAGCGTGACTTAATTTCGTATATGATTGATGGATTCGACAATCCAACAATTCAGGCCCAAGCAAGAATGCGAGTATTTACAAGTTTAGGGGATATGCTTGAGGTAATGAACTCGCTTACCAGTGAAGAGAGAGGGATACTAAGAAGGACGGGGCAAGTTAGTAGGGTAGTTCCAGTACAGCCTGCAGAAAGTGTTTCAAATAGAGATGGACCAAGGAATGGTAACACCGTTAAATGATTTAAGTGCGGCAACGTTGGCCATTATGCATCGAACTGCGACGTACCACGTTCGAATAACTGTTTCAATTGCGGAGAGGAAGGTCATCGCGCAAGAAACTGTGAGAGGCCGGGATTTTCAAGAAAAACTGGTGCAGGGACAGCTTCGACGAGAGGAAATCCAAATACGCAACGGATGGCGGAGGTTTCGGCTACACGAGGATCATCAGCTGTGGCGGCAGACAGCACCACCTTGCTAGTGGAGCGTAAGGGAATGGTTGTGCCACCCGCATACTACGTGCCGATTCGTTGGAATTTTGGGGAAGAACCGCTTTTACAAGCTGTAGTCGACACTGGAAGTGGAATATCGCTACTGAAAGCCAAATACGTTCCGATAGAAAAAGTAGTACCATGTGGTGAGAATGTTCATTCTTTTACAGGTTTGAATAAATCCAAGTTGGAAATTTTAGGTATTTACGATTATGTTTTAGAGTTAGATGAAAATGTAAAAGTTGAAATCAGATTTTATTTAGTTGATGAGAACACTATGTATCACCCATGTTTACTAGGTAGGGACTTTGTAACCAACCCAGTAGTAAAGGTTTCATTTTTAGGAAATAAGTTAACAATAGAGGCTGCTGAAGCAAACAATTTTGTAACAAACGAGATTTTGCAAATTGAGTTGTCCGATGCAAATGAAAGTGAGGATAAGTATTTAGAGATAAATGAATGTTTAGACTTAAAGGTAAAGCAGGAACTGTCTGATATGTTTGTAAACGAATATGTGAAACCTGTCAGGGCAGAAGAACCAAAGATTAAATATGAGATGGAAATTAGGTTAAAAGCAGATCATAGGCCATTTAGTTTTGGACCACGGAGGCTCGCATATTCAGAGAAGTTAGAGTTAGACAAAATCATTGCCGACCTTTTAGGAAAAGGGATTATAAGAAAAAGTTCATCCGAGTATTGCTCGCCTATTGTTTTAGTACGTAAGAAAAACGGGAATTTGAGGCTTTGTACCGATTTTAGGGAACTTAATAAGGTAGCAATTCGAGATCGATTTCCATTGCCATTGATAGATGATCATTTGGACAAATTAAAAGACAAAAGGTATTTTTCAAAGTTAGATTTAATTGATGCTTTTTATAATGTAAAAATCAAAGAGGACTCCAGAAAATATACTTCATTCGTGTGTCCTCAGGGACAGTTTGAATATTGTAGGGCTCCGTTTGGATTTTGCAACAGTCCATCGGCTTTTACTCGGTTTATCAATGAAGTGTTTAGGGAGTTAGTAGACGGAAGCAAGGTACTCGTATTCATAGACGACATTTTAGTGGCGACCAGTACCATTGAGGAAAATTTAGCTATACTGCGGTGCATTTTTAGAACATTAGTCGAGAATTTGTTATGTTTGA